>PVIR01024483.1:0-25865 GCA_004026965.1 Petromus typicus | reverse complement strand
TTTAGAGGCAGGCACAGGTGGCCAGCCATGTGTCACAGACAGACAGCAAGCGGCCCCTGGTCAGAAGAGCCTTCATAAACCTGGGCGTGCTGACGTGTGTCTACAATCTCAGCACTCTGGGAGGCTGAGGCAGGAAATGTTAGCAATTTACAAGGCTCTGTCTTGATACCCAGTACCACACACACACACACACACACACACACACACACACACACACACACATCCGGGAGATGCAAACTCAGATGTGGACACAAACAATGGACACAGATTCCTTTGTTGAGCACAAAGCCTGTGACCGGGGACTGAGGCCTTACTCAGCTGTCAGCTTTCTCACTACCTTTTAAAACTGGCTAAGGTCGGGCCGGGGAGTTAGCTCAGTGGTTCCAGCGCCTGTCTTGCAAGCGCAAGGGCCCGGGTTCGATTCCCCGGTAACCACATAACAATACTGGGTGTGGAGACTCACACCCAGCAGCAACCAGTACCACATACCACAGTGCCGGGCGTGGTGGCTCACACCTGTAATCCCAGCACTCGGGAGGCAGAGGCAGGAGGATTGCTGTGATGTGAGTTGGAGGCTGAGCTCAGGGCCAGCCTAAACCACAAAGCGAGACCCTGTCTCAAAAAACTTAAAAACAAAAACAAACAAACAAAAAAACTGGCTAAGGTCAAGACCGCGGAAAACAAAAGGCACCTTCCCTGGAGCGTCTCCGTGGGAGAAATGGAAACCTGTGCCAATGTGGCAGCCAAGGGCCACTCTGAAGGGTCAGTTCACACTCTCCTGCCCAGGTGGCGGCCGGCACTGGTCCTCCGTGAAGACTGGCCAGTTGTGTGGCGCAGCTTCCAGCCACACACAAGCCACAAACTCTGGGATGAGGCTGAACAAACTCTGGGATGAGGCTGAGAAGAAACTTCTTGGAGAAACTACAGGTTGAGATCAGAGAAGCTGCAGGAAGCCCGCGAGGAGACAGATGAAAGCTCCCTAACCAAGGGCGCCTCTCAGGAAATGCAGAGAGCCTCGGCATCCACAGTTCCTCCTGGGGTCAAGGAGAAGGCCGCAGTCTGGGGATTTTCAGAAAGAGTGGAAACTAATCTGGTAGGCTGAGTTGTGCCGGACAAATAGCCTCGATGTCCCCTGACCTCTGGCCTGAAAAGGCAGCTACAGAACACAAGAAACCAGCTAATCTCCTGACAGGGTGTGTGCCCTAGGAACAAGGGTGCTGCTGCCAAAGCAGCCCTGAGTTCCAGAGATGCCTGGGAAAGCCAGAGAGCGTGAGTCCTCCCTGGCCCTGCCGGCCTCCCGCCCTTCTCAGCCCCACTCTCTGCTCCCAGCGGAGGGAGCCTGTTGGCAGAAATGCAGAGCTCACTGAGCTGGGGACTTGGAGTGGACAGGTTCCTCTGGTGTGGCCCAGACTTTACACATGAAGAGAGGCATTGTGATCCAGGGACCTGCATTCGTGTGGGGAGGGGAACCATGACCAGGGGCCTGAGGCGGAACCTGCACGCTTCCGCCACCTCTGCCTCCCCAGAACTTTGGCCCAGCTCAGACTCTATAGATTCCCAGACAGGACTGCAGGGGAGGGAGCCCCGTGCCGACGGGGACAGCGAGCCACCCCGCAGACAGGCTCCCGGCAGCGCAGGATGCACCCACCTTTTCGGCTATGAGGAAGTCATAGCGCAGAGCCTCTCGGGTGCAGATGGCGCCGAGCAGGAAGGTGAAGATGATATACAGAAACCACCTGCAAAACCCAAGCACAGAGCAGAGCGTCCGCCGGCCCGTGCCCAGCCCCGTCCCAAACCCCACCCCACTCAGCCTTTCGCTTCCCACTGGAACCTGTCTCAAAATTAGCAGGAAGTCCAGGCACTGAGCCTTCCAGCTGGCCTGGGAGGCCAGGGCTTGCTCTGTTCCTCTCCTGTGTGTTTCTTACCAAAAAGGAAAATGTATCATTACTGTGTCACTTTCTCTATTAAAGAAGAAAAAGCACCAAGGTTCTCGGGAGTCAAAACTGAGGGGCCCTATTCTATTCTCTAATCAGGGTCGGACCAGAGTGGAGCAGCAGAATAACCTGCCAGGGACCCTTCGGGCTGGAAGCTGGTCGGTCTGTGGGTCGCAGATACCAGAGATGGACCAAGTGCAGAAGGGCAGAGCAGCGGCCTGGCTCTGCCCACGAGGCCCTGGGAGTGTGCGCATCAGACATGGCCCCAGAGGTCCTTTCGTTCCAGTCTGGGCGGTGAAGGGACAGCCGAAGCCCTCGAGCCTCCCAGCTATGACCAGAGGCCAGACAGGTTCTCTCTGTCCTCAACTCTGTTCCTGTGGCCTCTATTTTCCCCCCAATGTTGCTGCCTCATTTTGCACAAAATGGCCTTGTGCCCTGGACCGGGGTGGTTGCAATGGAACCATTGAATAAGGTGACATCAAATTTGGGGTTTGTGAAATACATCCACTACTGCTTTAAATCTTGTAGTCAAAATAACACAGGCATTTTAAATTTCCCTAGTCAAGTTCATATCTATGATCTCACTGCCTTTACAACTACCCAGACAAAGGGCAGAAAGGGCAGAGAAGCTTTCTGCCTGCCAGGGTGTGGAGATAAGAGCAGAAGATTCTAGAAGGTCAGACCCAGACCCCAGCCTGCTAGTGTGGGCAGCACAGTCTGAACCAAAGGGCTACAGAGGAGTCCAGGTTAGGGGGCACCTTTGCCATCAGGTCCCCCACACTCCTGAGGCACACATGAATCATCATTCTCATTTTATTATTTTACTTTTTATTTTTATTTATTTATTTTGAGACAGGGTCTCCCTTTTTATAGTTCAGGCTGGCCCTGAGCTCAGCCTTGAACTCACAACAATCCTCCTGCCTCTGTCTCCCAGATGCTGAGATTACAGGCGTGAGACACCAAGGCTGGCCCTGTGGTATATATATGGTTCTGACTGCTGGTGGGCGTGAGTCTCCACCCCTGGTGTTGTGTGTTGTTACCAGGGATGGAACCTGGGCCCTTGTGCTTGCAAGGCAGGTGCGGGAACCCCTGAGCTAAATCCCCGGCCCTGTTTTTTTGTTTTTTTTTTTTTCTTGAGATAGGTTCTCACATGTAGCCTAGGTTTGCCTCGAACTCATAGTGATCTTCCTCCGCCTCCCACGTGCTGGGAATGCAGGCGTGAGCCACCACACCCTGCTCATTATTCTCACTGTATAGAAAAGAAGAGAAAGCTCCGAGAGCTAAGTGAGTCTCAGCTGCAGAGCTGGAAGCAAACCCTCTTTTGGGGAAGACAATGGTTAAAGACGTCCCCAAGTTCAAAATGAGGATGAAGGGGCAGGGGCAGGGGCGGGGCCGGGAGGAAAAGGGGAAAAGGCCCAGTCTGTGCCTTGCACCAAGGCCACTCCTCGGCAGCTTTCCCAGGCGGAGAAATGAAAGGACAGCGTCTGAGCCAGCAGACACGAATTTTCCGGCCGGCCGAGAGCTAAAGAAGGACTCGAATGGGAGGCAGACGGCCCCAGTCGGGCGCTCTCTGTACAAAAGGGGTGTCCCTCTCCTTCGCCTGAGCTTTTCTCTCCGCCATGGCGGATGGACAGTGGGGAACTCACGAGATGCTGATGGCTGCCAAGGAGCCCAGGGGGATGCTGGCCGCCGGCTCCCGGAGGTCGCCTCCCATATTGAAGCCCGCCATGACTCCTGCAAGACACCCAGGGGGCGCGGTGAGGCAGGGGTCTCCCGAGTGGGAGTCAGTCAGCCCGGCCTTCCTCTTCAGGGCCCTGGTCAGCCATTCTGTCAGCAGCTCGGCGTTCAGGCCCTTGTGCGGTCTCCCCTGGCAACTGAGAAGGCATCTGTGCGGCCTTGAAAGGGACCTTTGTGGGTCGATGACACTTAGGAGAGGCCCTCCCAGCCGAGCAGTGTCTTATCACCCTGTGCAAAGTACAGAGTGTGCGGGAGTGGGGGCAAGCCACAGAGAGGTCCCCCAGCCATTGGGCCCACGCCCCGGAGGGGCTCAGCATTAGCCACAGGCCTGCAGCCTTCTGCTCAGCAGGTGTCCTTGCCTTTGCTGCCCACTAGTTACACTGGGCATTCAGGTGCCCTTGGGTTGGGGTCAGGGACCATCCTGCCGGACCACATTCCTCCACACACCCCGCACTATCAAATGGCTTTAGGAAACTTCACAAAATTCTCCGGACGCAGCCAACACTATATCACTCTGGTCCCCAAACACTCAGGGAAATTAATGAATCCATCACGGCAAGGGACCAACAGGTGGGGGAGACCAGTGGGCTCTAACACCCCGCCCATCGCTCGGGAAAGCAGGCTTTGAATGTGTTAGTGATCGAAATGGGTCCAATACCATCGTTATGGATTTACAGGGCCTCCAACCACACAGGACTGTGTTGCATGCGTCCCATGCAGTGTCATCTTGTTTCAGTCTCACAGAAACCACATCAGAAAGGTAGAATTATTTCCTCACTTTATAAAATAGTACTCAAAAGAGGCTCATTAAAACCGCCGAAAGTCCCATATTTAACAAGTAGCAAAGCTACCAGTTAATGCTGGTTTGTGTGACTCTGAAAGTCTGCTTTGAGGAAGCGCAGGGAGGTAAAAGTCTGGGGCCAGAAAGGGACAGCACAGCTGCTTCAACGAGAAGTGTGAATGTGGGGCCGGAACCAGGGTCGGATCATACTCTCACCCAGACAGTTCAGCCCGAGGATTTTATCCAGAGCCAGTGTGTTCCCTGGAGGACACAAGCAGTGAAAGTAGAAACACTAGTGTTTACAAACAGAGGGCTGGCAAAGAAAGTGAAATGCCTTTCAGTTAATAGCAAGTCTTGAAACCAGACATGGTGGCACACACCTCCAAGCCCAGCACTCTGGGGGCTGAGCCAGGAGGAACAGGAGGATGGCAGGCTGAGCCCAGCCTCCTGACTTACTAAGACTGTTCCCTGAAACAAAACACAAAAAAGGGTGGGCACGCAGCTCAGGGAGAAGGCTCTGGGTTTAGTCCTCAGGGCCACAAACAAACAAGTCTTGAATATTTTTAGAGATGTGCTATAAGATAGAAAGATATTTCAAGCTCTTGTCTAGCTTTAAGAAGCATATTAAAAATAGGACATATGTTACAATTCCATTGCTGGGGGGTGGAAGGGCAAGGGAAATAAAGAGCATGTTTTAAAAGGTTAACAATGTTTCCAAGTGGGCTGGGGATTTAGCTCAGTGGTTCCGGCTCCTGTCTTGCAGGCGCAGGGACCCAGGTTCAATCTCTGGTAACCACATACAGTATTGGGTGTGGAGACTCACACCCAGCAGCAACCAGTACCACATACCACAGTGCCGGGCGTGGTGGCTCACGCCTGTAATCCCAGCACTCGGGAGGCAGAGACAGGCGGATTGCTGTGATGTGACTTGGAGGCTGAGCTCAGGGCCAGCCTGAACCACAAAGCGAGACCTTGTCTCAAAAAACCTAAAAAAAACCCCAAAAAAGCAAAAAACACAATGTTTCCAAGTGTGGTGATGTATGCCTACAATCCTAGCGCTCAGGGGGCTGAGGCAAGAAGATTGCTGTGAGTTCAAGGTCAGCCTGAGCTATATGAGTTCAAAGCCAGTCTGAACTACACAGCAAGATCTTGTATCAAAAATAAATAAATAAATAACAATATTATTTTGGGGCAATGTAGAAACAGATCTTTTTTGTTTGTTTATATTTTCTTAATTTTCTTGCGATCACTTTGAAAAAAGTAGGCACAATAATTTTTGAGTCTTTGCTTAAAATGGCCTGCGAAGCACCTTTTATTTCTTTCCACATTATTTCCCCTCCCTTCTTAAGATACTACTTTAAAAACAGTAAAGGAAAACGAAATGAATATCAGTAAAAGAGAATTGCATCTGCTCTAAGTAGATGAAACATTTGCACAGGTGTCTGGGACGTAGAGGACAATAAAAACAACATACAAGGAAAGAAGAGGTAACGACAGCCTTGGAAATCTTCTCCAGAGGGTCTCAAGACACTTCCTGTGGAAACCTGGGGTTGTCAGTGCAGACACTACACCCCAGACGAAGAGCAGCTGCCCCAACACGCATGCTGCAGCCCCCTCTGATCTCAGCAGGAATGCCCCCCCACCCCACAGCAGGGGGTCCCTGGCAGCACCCCCAGGACCACTGGTGTGTGACAAGGACCTGCAGCGCACTGACAGAAATGGGGCAACCAGGAGGGAGGCCCGCAGGGTACATGGAGAATTCTGAAGCAACACTCAGAATATTATGCCTAGAAAATAAAACCCATATAAAACACTATGGGAAAAAACCCAGAACAACTGGAAATTTAAAAGTTGATCATTAATATTAAAAACACAACAGATCTATGTGATGATCTGAATCAAAACCATTCCTGCAAAGACTCATGGATGCAGAAGTTGGGCTTCCAGGAGACTAGGCTGTGGGCGCTAACTTCACCCATAGGCTCACCCTGGGAGGTGCACAGCGGGAGGAGGGGACCCTGCAGAGGTGTCTTGGAAGGGACATCTCTCATCCTGGTTCTTGTCCTACTTCCCACGCTCCTGGCTGCCAGGAGGCGAATTCCTTCCTTCTGTGCCACAGTTTAGATCTGAGATGTACCCTCAGGATCTTAGGCGTGTGGAGGGTGGTCCAGTCAGGCGGGCGCCACAGTCCTCAGTGTATTCTCCCTTGCACCGAAAGGCCTTGTTTGGATTTACAGAGGAGAAGCCTGAGGCCCCCTTATTCTCCTTAGGGCCTGGTGCCCATACTGCTTGCTAAGATATCCAGGGCTTCCCTTGCCACATCTTCCAGACTCCACCTCCACCACGCTCAGCCTCTTCCTGAGCTCCCAGATTTGACCTCTGCCAAGTCTCGTCCGCAGGCTGCCGGGGTACTGCGCCTCACTTGGTGGGTCCCGTTCTCTCAAGCCTCACTCTGCCCCAGTTGCCTGGTGACCCTCTGCCCGTACAGTCAGCACTCTGTACCTCATTTCTGGACATGTTGATTCTTCCTGTGACTTCGCGTGTCATTTGTAAAAGCCTGAAGGCCTGTGACACCTCAAGGCTGTATCTGTGCAGTATGTGCTTCACCCAGGAACGTGGCTGTTTCCTCTAACTACTTCCTGTTTCCACCCTTTCTTCCTCCCCCACACGCTTGCCCTGGACTTCGCGCTGGCTGTGTGGATTGCTAGCTCGGACTCTGAGGGGTGGGAGGAGGAAGGAATGACGCCCACCAGACCTCTCCTGCCAATGAGCAGATCCATTCGTGGCCAGGAAATCCGACAGCGGCCGCCGGAACTGCAGGTGTGAAGGCCCAGGGCCTCCATCAGGGAAGCCTAGGGCGATCGCGGGCCCGCAAGGGCGCTTCTGCGGCACAGCGCCTCCTTGGTGGACGGCTCTCACGCGGTATTCTCATTTCCAGAATTTCACTCTTATGTCTGTACACAGTTCTTGGGCAGATGTTTTCTAGTTCTGGTAAATTATAAATGTCTTGCTTGCCAACTACATCAAGAAAAACTGTGTTGGTGTAGTATTTTTTGGCCCTTCCTCTCAAGAGTTGCAGATGTAGGCGTGTGCCGGTCAGCTATCTGGGAACAGTGCTGTTCAGATGTCTCACGAACATCGTTCTTTAAATGTCTCACAATTGAGGAAAAGGTTAGGAAAATCTTGTCTTAACAAGATTGGCAGGTTAACCAGCAGTGCTTACATACTGCAATAGTCACTCTAACAAGAGTTAGGGAGTAGTTAGTGGTATAGCACTTGCCCTGCAAGCACAAGGTTTGAGAGAGAGAGAGACAGAGAGAGAGAGACATAGAGAGAGCTTGCAAGAGAGGAAATACACTCGTAGTGTGGTTCCTAAACCTTCACTGAACACGTTTTAAAATACAGAACACACTCTGGGCAGTTATACCAAGGGCCCGTTCTGTTATTATTTGGTCTTCATGCTTTTCGCAGCAGGTTTCCTGAAGTTGTCTAAAAGCGCTATTTAGAATCAGCAGCTCTGGGAGCTGGACGGTGGACAGTGAAACTGCAGCCCAGAGGGAGGCTCTGGCTTGGGCCTTCAGGCTGGAGCCAGCAGACCAGCACTGGAGCTCGCGTCCGCACTCCCTGGGAGTCCCTCTCCAGGACAGGGTCACTGCCCGACGGACTTGGCCTCCATCCTGAACTGGAAGGCTGAACTTAGGGCTGTCACTGGCGTCATGCAGGAACTCCCTGACCAGGTCAGATGGCAGCTCATGCCTGGGCAGCAGCGTGTCCTCTCTGTGTGGGTTTTACATCACCGGTTCTAGGAAGCAGGGCACTACTTTACCCAAAAGCACATTTTCTCCAGTGTCAGGCCGATGATAAGGCTCTTGGGTGACCAGGATAAACAGCTTCTTTAGCAAGAGCCAGGCCCAAGTCCTGTGGTCTCCTGGGGTGTCCAGGTGTCCGGCTTTACAAGTTAAGTACGATGCCACTGGGCCCCACTTTGCTAGGTGAGTGTGAAGCCAACAACCAGCTCCTGGGCACTGGTACTACCCTTGCAGTTGGAGGAGATGGCATCAGGGACGCTTTGCCCTGGTCCAGCGTCTGCTCTGACGGGTGAATCTAGGCGATTTGCCAGCTTCTCAGTCTCAGGAATAAGTCACCGGCTAAAAGGTACGTGTGAGGGTGGAGAGCCACTCTCTGGCGCCGCCCTCCTTCCCTGCCCGAGTCCTCCGCTGCACACACAGAGCAGGCATTGCTTCCTGCTCAGGACCGCAAACCCTCCTGCACCCAACTTCCTGTTGTATTCTGGGAAATGCAGTTTGTAAGGGAGAAAAGGCCCCCCCGGCTTCACTGGGCTTTTCTGCCCCTGTTCATTCAGTAAAGGGCCACTTACTATTTCTCGTTTTTCTCCGTTCCCTTCTTTGCTTTCCTCTGTTCCCACCTGTTTCCCCTCTCCCTTTTCCCCCCTTCTCTTTTCTTCCTATTTCATATTATGATAACCACTTACTATTTCCTAAGGAGCCTCTGTGCTTCCTCCTGGGAACATTTCAATCCAAATCCATGTTGTTAGAAACTCTTTAGCTTTTCCCATTTATAGCTTAATCATTTCTTAATCATCTCTCTCTCTCTCTCTAAATTAAGGCATATATACTAAAGTGTGCATACCTTATCTGTTGCCCTTCTTAGGATGAAAAACAGGAATCTCTTATTGTTTGGAGGCAGCGTGGCTCCGAGCCTCAGTTTCCCTATCTGCATGTGGGGATACTACCATTTAGCTTGCAAGGCCGTGCCAATGTTAAGAGAAACATGAATATGGGTACCTGGCATGGTAGGTGGCAACTGCTGGGGGCTAAATGAATGCTCACCAGGAGGGTGCATGCAGGCTGCCGCTTTTTCATTTGTTCCTGCTGTCCAAATCCTGCTCCTTTCCGTGCCGGCTCACTGGCTGGTGGCTTAGCCGAAGCTTTGTCCCCTTTTTGTTCCTGCTCTCCCTCCCTCTGTGCCTGGGAGACTCTGCTGGGGCCGGTGGCATCAGAGGGCAGGCGGAGACAACAGGCCTGCTTCTGCTAGACCCTCTGAGGTTGTGGAGACGTTCAAAAGAAAGACTGGCCAGGCATACGCCCATAATCCCGGCACTCTGAGGGCTGAGGCAGAAGAACTGCAAGTATGAGCCTCGCCTGGGAAGCTTAGTGACTTTTTAAGAACCTGTCTCAAACTTTGAAAATGTTGGGAGATAGCTCAGAGCAGAGCCTGGGTTCAATGTTTAATACCATCAAAAAGGAGAGAAAGAAAGAAAGAGGGAGAGAAAGAAAGAAAGAGAGAGAGAAAGAAAGGAAGGAAGTAGCTCAGTGTGGTATAATTGGCAAAATCAGAAATCAGTGACTAAGCCTGTGTAATACTTTAAACTCTCCTCCTGCCCTTTGAGTCCTGACCCCAAGCCCCTCAGAATGAAGCGGGCTGGCTCAGCTCCAGGTTGTCCTTTCTCGGTCTTCTCTGTTCCCTAAACCCGAGGTCCCCATTCCGGTCGAGCAAGTGCTTGTCCTCTCCCACAGGACATGACGTTGGGAGACTCAGGGCACAGCACAGGGGGAGGAGGAGGGAGAGAGGTAGGGGTCAGTCCTGAGGCCTGGCCCCAGGGAGCCCTGATTCAGGGCAGGGGACAGCTATGGAAGAGGCGGGCCGACTCCGGAGCTTCGCAGGGTGTGTGGGGGAGCAGGCAAGGGAATTGGGCCAGGAGGGAAAGGGTGTCCCCAAAAGACCGGCCTCTGGGTGGCTGTGGAGCCCTGCCCCGGGCTGCTGGTTTCCACCACATTTTTATGCTGGGTGTGGTCAACCACAGGCCCTGTGCTGACTGTGGCCAGAGAGGCCCTTGGTCCTTCCTGTAAGAGTTTGGGATCTGGGGACGAGGGTTATGTGACTTCACACAACTGGCATTTCTCTCAGTGAATTTCCACGTCCCAGTTCCTCGGTGAACTGTGGCCCTGGATCCCTGGGCCGGCCACATCTGTAAGGATGCGTCTGAGACAATGGCAGGGAGAGGTGGCTGTTTTTCAGGGCAATTTGAGTGGTACAGCTGGAAGGAGGAGCGTGGTCTCAGGAAAAGGCAGATGTAGAGCCCACACCAACCCCCAGGCCCTTCCTACTCCTCCCTCAGCCAGCCTCGCAGGGCACCAGGGATCCCAGTGCCAGGGGACCAGCACCTGCCTCACTGATCCAGAGCCCACCAACACCTAATCTTCAGCTGCACTGCGAAGTAGGCTAAAACATGGGAGGTAACTTAAGTAGCAAGTCTCGGGGGTGAGGGAGGGCGGAAGCATTTGTTCTTCAAACTCCTTTTCCTCCCCGTGGCCTGGAAGGGGAGAATGTGTTGGAGAGAGCCCCAGCCGTGACTCACTCACAGCTAATCCTTGGCAGATCCAGCACCATGGAAACTGCCAATCATCCATGCCTTTCATAGCTTAACTGAACATCTGCCAGGGAAAAATAAGTGCTACGAATCACTCACCTTGCCCACCGCATTTATACTGGAGCCTTGTAAACAGAGGGCCAGGAGCGGGCGGCCCCCAGCAGGGTCAGGGCCAGGATGCCCACGGATGGCTGTGCGACCTTCATCAGGTCCCTGCTGAGCAGCTGGGGGCCCATTTCTCCCCAGTCAGTAAAACAAATGATTGATCAGTGATTTTCAATGTAGTAGGAGTGAGGGGGATGGGAGGGGCAGGAAAGGCCACCGTGGTGAGTGAGGATGAGGGCTGAGCTAGAGACACCTGTGGAGTCGACAGTCTACTCAATACTATAATTTTGTTTGGAACTTTATGGAGTAATACGTTCATAATTTAAACCACAGAAAATAAATCATGACTAACATTCTTAGGTAACTACACTGTCAAAGGAAGTACGAAGACACTCTTCCCTGGAGCAGAATTTTCACTATCTGTGAAGTTTTAAGTATGATCATCAAGAAGGAGTAGAGATTCAAAAAGCAGTAAATTGACCCTGGGTGTGTGGATGCTCATTGGTAATGCCAGCTACTCACGAGGCTGAGGCAGGACAATTATAAACTCAAGCCCAACTTACCAGACACCTAATTCTCAAAATAAAATTAAAAGAGCCAGGGCTCAGTGGTGGAGCACATATCCATGCACGAGGCCCTGGGTTCAGTCCCTAGTACTGCAAAAGCCAAAGCCCAGACCAAAGAAAAACAATAAATGGACACCTGGCTACTACACTAGCTCGCCTCACATAATAATCCAGCTCTGACTCTGGGCTGCCGGGAGGCACCTTCGAGCATCAGGATGCTGTTATTTCCTGTCTGGAGGACATGTTGGAGGGAAGGTTCTGCCCTGGCTCAGGCCAGGGGCCCTTTCTGTCCCCGGGGCTTGATCGACATGAGGCCACAAAGTCATACTTCTGAGCAACCTCTCAGGTGCCCGGGACACACGGCCTCTGCCCCAGGTGTCACCGCTGGCCTGGCATCTCAGCCTGGGACTCTGTCCTGCCAGGCTCCAGGAAGCCGGGTTGGGTGACCCCTGAACATGGGCTCCAGAGCTGCGCCCAGACCGTGAAGAGGAAGCTGACCCGGACGTGACGGCTTTGGGGACAGGTGCGGCAGAGCAGAAGCACGGCTGGTATGCTGTGCTGGCTCGTCTCTCTGCAGCTCAGGCCCTAGGCAGATTGTAGAAAATCAAAGAAGTGGGAAGGAATTGGGCAGTGGCTGCGGACAGCTCAAGGGTCAAGAGCAAAAGCTCCTATGTGGTTCGTGGGGCCCAGACAAGGTTATAGGACCCCTTACTTTAAAATGATGAAGAATTTTAGCAACAGCAAAGCATCAAAGCAAGCCCAAGCCCCTTCTCGGCAGGGAAGCCCCGTGTAGTCTGACCGATGGGTGCTGGAGTGAGGCAGGCAGAGGCCGCACCCTGGTACTGCCTACAGGTTGTGGAACCACTCCCAGCAGACAAGACAAGGGGAGTGCCTGGCTCAAAAATGAGGGGGAGCCAGAGTGAACCCCCCACTTTCCTTGGAGCTGGGTGAGACCCTCGTACCCTAAAACGGGTAGAAGCATGGAGGGCGGGGGAGGATGCATCACAAATGGATGAGTGATGAAGCTGGTCCACAGTGGTCAGGTGGGAGAAATGAAGAGGAGCAGAGAAAATCCGACGCTGTCCAGGAGGCAGGAAAGGACCCAGACAGTACTAGAAAGAAAGTAGAGGAGCCACGGACTTCCCCTGTGCTGGCCAGAGCCGATAGAGACGGCGCTCAGAGGTGAGGAGCACAGAGGAGCCAGCCGCGGGCTCGCGGGATGGGACTGGTTCTGTCCAACACACCCAAGAGAAGTGTCCTCGGGGCAATGAATAAGTGACGGAAGTGTAGAGGGAAGGTCTGGGCTGGGCACGTGATACGGAGCCATGAGCTCACTGAACACTGGACATGGAAGAAGTTTAAGAAAAACAGAGAAGGAGGAGGACAGGGCTGGGAGTCGCCCATCCAACGGGAGGCAGAGGAGGTTGCGCCACTCAGCGGTCCAGGGCAGGAGGTGGGCAAGGGGGCTGCTGCACACGGAAGGACAGAGGCGGGAGAGCGTGCCTGCTGCTGAGAACCAAGCAAAGCAAGAACTCAAGAACGCCCTGGTCTAAGCAGCGTGGAAGTTGCTGACAGCCTTGGAAAGATTCATTTCACCCATGAGTGTGGAAGAGTTGACAGGAGCAGGAAAATGGAGACCGGGACCCACCTGACACTTGGCAATGAAAGGGGGGAAAGGGGCCTTGCTACAGGGAGCCGCGGGCTTGAGGAAAGGTGATTCGTTCACTTCTTTTCCATTGTAACAGCTCTACTGACATATAACCAATATACCTTTTTGTTTTTTTTAGATAGAGTCTCATTTTGTAGTTCAGGCTGGCCCTGAGCTCACTCTATAGCCTAGGTAAGGCTCAAACTTACAGCAATCCTCCAGCCTCTGCCTCCCGAGTGCTGGAATTATAAGCATGAGCCACCATGCCCACAATTGTGGTGTGTGGAACCAGGGATCAAACTAGGGACTTTGCACTTTCCAGGCAGGCGCTAGAACCACTGAGCTACATCCTTAGTCCCCTAACCAACATACTTTTAATTGTATATGTATTAAGAGTAGCAATATGAAAATCTTTGAGGCATAAACCACCACTATACCCAGGAGTATGTTTTTTATCTCTCCAAATGTCCTAGTGGCCCTTAATAATCTCTGCCCTTTGTTCTCCTCAGCCCCATTCCCAGACATCTACTGACCAGCTTATACTCACTACAGCTTGTATTTTTCAAGGTTCTCTTTTTAATAATGAGATGCATATTATCTATTTTTATATTTTTATTTACTTTTTTGTAGTGCTGGGGCTGGAACATGCATTTATTGCATTTGTCAAATTTTATATAGATGGAGTTCTTTTAAAAGGTACACTTCTAACTTCTTTCACTCAGCATAACCATTATAGGTCTATATGTATTTACTGTACATGCCAATAACACATTCCTTTTTATTGCTACTATATGGCTTTTACCATAAATTGTTTATCTGTTCTGTTCACCTGCTGATAAACATCTGAACTGTTTCTATTTTGGAACTATTACAAATCAAATCATTATAACTTTCAAATTTTTTAAAGTCTTATATAAACACATGCTTTCATTTCTTTGCAGCAGATAACCAGGAGTGTGTATCTAATTTTGAAGACGGTGTTAAGCTGATTTCCAAAGTGGTCGTACCGTTGGTAGTGTCTGAAAGTTCGTTTCTCCAAATCCCACCCAACACTTGCGTGGACAACTTTTCTTATCAGCCACCTTCTCAAGGCTGAGACACAACCCCAGCACCCCCAGCTCTAAGGAGGAAAGGCTTCCTTAGCTCACAGTGTGTGGGGGGGTTAATCCAAGACCGGGCAGCGTGGCAGAGGGGATGGCAGAGGAGAAACAGCTCCTGGCACTGCAGGCAGGAACAGGAGGAGCTCAGGGACGAGGGAGGGAGCTACTCGCTTCCAGGCCACACCTTGTGACCCACCGTCTCCAGTCAGGCTTCTCTCGGACAACACATTCAGCTGCAAATCCAATGATGAATTTTGTGTCCCCATGATCCAATCATCTCCTTTTGGGGGACAATGAGATAAAAACCATAACAGACATTTCCTAGCTCCTCCTCATTTTTCTGCTCATCTTTTTCGGGGGCAGGATAAGGAACAGGGACAAGGCACATGTTGGAAGGTGGGAAAGGGCAGAGGACAGCAAACAACACCCAGATCAGCCCACTACCTAACGGAAAGTGACTTTCTTGTCACAGTCAATGCCCAGTCACTAGCAGATGGATTGCCTACTGATTAGCTGTCCACATATTAGCCTGCGGCCATGCTGCCAAGGACTAGGCGTGAGATCAGAGTTCCCCCTCGGATGTGCACTCTGGAAGGCTCCTCCATGGCCGCTGTGCGGTGGGAAAGGAGAAGGGCAGGGTGACGAGATTCATTCACAGCTCACAGCCCGTGGGACCCTGGTCAGCACACACCCAGTGCAGCACGGAAAGAACGGACAGTTTCTTGGGTCCTAGGAGAAGCTAAAGTGCAGGCAGCAGGAGTGTGTGTGTGTGTGTGTGTGTGCGTGCGTGCACACTAGACCAAGAACACATTCACTCAGGTAGTAGGAGGGCCAACCGACCTGCTGAGGAAGCCCTCCTGCTGGGCCCTAAGAGAAGGATGTCCCTCTGTCAATCTGGCCAACAGATGTCAGTATGTAAATGTAAGGGATAAGGAGGATTAAATTATGTGTGTCCTTCAGAATGATGAACAAGTCGACTCTTTCCTCTAAAGTTAGAGCTATATGCTAAGAGTACACGCAGGCTCAGCTACGACACTGAATTTTGGGAAGGAAGCATATGTGCCCTTAAAGTGAGCATGGGAAAGAACCCACATGATAATACCTGTAGCCGCTGGGAAGAACACCCCGAACACAGTGAAGAAAGACTCCCCGGGGCTGTAATCCGGCAGCGTGTTGTTCCACAGCAGTTCTGGGGAATAGCCAACAAAGCCGTGTTCTGAAATGACACAACGGACAACAAAATAGCCCCGTGGTCACACACAGCACAGATCTCCCCCCATGATAGTCCTTTTTACATAGTGAGATTACTCAGTCCTGATGGACAGAGACACTTACACCGAAATGGATGCACCTTGAGGCCAGACCTGTAAGTGAAACACACAGGACACAGACGTGCAAATACTGGATCGTTTCTCCAGTGTGAGAAACTGAAGGTGCAAATGAGGTCCAGAATGCACGGTAGGTGTTGTGAAACAGGAAGAAAATGTTCAAAGGGAGAGGGGAAAGCAAAGAAGGGAAAGAAAAAAATTTGATGGTGCAAACAAAGCTTATGTGGGTGGGGCTATAGGGAGGTCAGGGGAACGGGAAAAAAGGAGAATCAAGATACATCATGTACAGTGCAAAGTCTCACTGTTCAATGTGATTATAATGTACCAACAAACCCAATAAAGGGAAGAATAAATAAAAGGTGCGGATGCATCCGTGTATGTGTGTATCGCAGAGGAAAAGGAAGACGTGGAGAGAGAAGTTGGGATGCCACTCTCTTCCCTGCTGCCTGGACGGTTGACTTCCGCGTCCTTGTGGATCTAAGGACACAGATGGTGGAACATGGAGAGAGTTCTGGAAGGGGAGCATTTTCAGTTTGGCTTTATATACTCCAGTGTAACTGGGGCAACTCAGCCTGACGCGGCAGAAACACCGGCCAGTGTATGCAGATCAAAAGTTGCAGCTCAGCCGCCGGAGAGAATGGAAGACACGCTCAGGAGTTTCAGAGGCAAAGTGTACAGCTTTCCCCTAACACCAGCAGACCAGCCCCGGGTTTCTCCACAGACGCTGGTGTCTGCTCTGCAGAAGCCAGGCTCTTTGTAACCTTGTTGCAGAACATTCCCGCAGTTAAGAGGCAGAGTTACACTTCATATCACCTCATTGGTTGGGCCTAGTAATTCTATTGGTCACAAGCTTACACGTCTCGTTGGCTAGTACAGTGCAGACTACAAGTTCTAATAGTTAGGACAATGCACAGATTTCCACCTGTAGTGAAGAATCAAGGACTACAAACTCTGAAAGCAAAGGAACTTCTGAGTCCCAGAGAGCCTAGGGCTCTGAGGCACCAACCCTCAAAAGTGACAAAAGGTGTGGCCCCTGGCTCTGCGGTAAATGTAATAAAGTTTGCAAAACTAAGGATGGAAAGGGAGGGGGTCCATCATAGACCACCAAGAAGCAAGCTAGACCTTCACACGAATAAAAGGTTCTGCAAATTTGTTTCCTCCTCCAGTAGCTTTCCATAGGAATAGATTTATGTATTTGCTTTTCATATTTAAAACATTTGTTGTTGCTTGCAAGTTGCTTTGCTGATTAAAAACCTCCCATGAGTGCCTATAAACCACAGCAGTCAGCTCCAAATCCTTCAAGCAAGCAGGGAAGCACCAGACAGAAGCTGTAGCGTCTCTTCTGTCCTCCGCCTTCCCCTCTCCAGAGTTCCCCTTCGGAAGGCCCAGCACCATCCTGTGCCATCCAGTGCCTTCCTGGGCATCAGCGCCACGCTCACTCTTTAAGCGCAGCTCAGGAAGTCCGATGTCTTGAGGCAAGAAGTCCAGTCTAATGCTCAACCCTGAGGAGGTCACTTTGCCCCTCCCCTGTGAATGCTGTCATGGCGGTGGAATTCTGAGCCATGTGCAAGTGGAACACCAGGGCCTCCGGCGGGGCCTCTGACTCTCCTCTGAGAAGGAGTCAGCCTGCTTCTGTTAACCACAGTCCAAGAGAAACCGATCCCGCTCTCTGTCTGCCGCCCGCAACCAGGCCCGCGTCCTGGCCAGAGCCTCCTGCAGCCTCGCTCACCACCCCAGAGCTTCCTTCCACACGGAGCTCCAGAGACCAGGGTGCGCTGACTGCACTGCGCTCAGCCTCCAAGAGCCATAACCGCATATGAAAAACAGCATTCACACAAATCATAAAATGGAAGCTCAGCGGAGGTCAAGGCAGCCCTGGGTGCGCTCAGGACTCACAGTGGTCATCAGCAGTCTCCTCTGCGCACTGGGGCTCAGGCTTGGCGGCCCCACCGCTGGTCCCAGAAACAGAGCAGCCAGAGCTGAGTGAACTGTAGCTTCCCGCTGGCTGACCCCACGCCGAGTCTTCTGACGAGAAAGCCGCCCCACCTGCCTTGGAACCCGCTGCAGCCACGCTGGGATGCTGCAGGGCTCGGAAGCCTAGAGCAGAGCTGTGGGCCTGCCGCTCGCGGGGCCTCTGCCTCGGCGGCCAGCGCCCTGACCAGCCTGGCCACCAGGCCTGGGGCCTTGGCCCACCCAGCCTGAGGGCTCGGTGGGAATTCAGGCACCATCTCCACTCCATCCCCACAGGAGGGGCTGCCTCAGCGGTCCCCTCTTGTAGGGCCAAAGAGAAAGGCACACCCAGGAGCACACACACCGACTCACACCGACACACAAGCACAACACACTGACTATCCACGCGCACACCTCCCCACGCACAAGCACACAGATACCAGCCCACCCCCAAACATACACCCACAGAGGCATACCCACAAACACATACACTGACAGTCACCAGCACACACTCACACTGACACATCCAGAATACACACCGGCACATACACACACCCACCTGCACACGTTCATGTGAACACTCACAAATGTACATGCACAGTGATACACACACAGACACACAAGCACACACACTGACACACCGACAGACACACAGGCTTACACTCACACCGACACACATGAACACACAATCACACTAATTACCCACACGGACACACACAACACCAACACACTCATGATACACCCACACAGACACGGGCACACACTCACAGGTACATACGCTGGTGCTGACACACTCGTAAGCACAGATGCACACTGACATTCAAACTCACACTCTCCTGCCGCCCCGGCCGTCTGAACTGGACCCAAGTCGAGTTCCGAACCTTTTGCAAGGAATAATCTCAACATAGAAAAGAACTCTATGGCTGATAATATCTGTCAACATTTTATTTATAGTATGTAAAATTGGGGCCTAACTGTGAACTGAGGTGTTTTAAACCCTTATAATGAGATTTTAGTACCATAGAGACTGCCTATGTTATGCACGGTATGTGTTAAGCAAGAAAACCAAGTGGATACCAGTTGTTGCATAAACACGCACAAAAAAGTTTCAATTTATACACGTAAGAACAGTCCAGAAGGAAACACACCAAAATGTTACTTGGGTTTTCTGTATAAATAATTATGAGCAATTCTTTTCTTTTACTTCTATAAAACTCCCACATTTAAAAAATGAGCATAATTGTCTTATCATTAAAAATAATATCTTTTAGGAAAGCAAAGGACCCTACAACTGAAAGCCCAGTCTCTCCGGGGAGATTTCCCATATACGTATGTATTTTCTTTCTTTTTCTCTTTCTCTTCCCTCCCTCCTTCCTTCCCTGTCTTCCCTTTCTTTAAAACTTCCTTCCTTCTTCCTCCCTCTCTTTCCTTCCTTTCTTCCTTGCTCTCCCTGCTTCCCACAATAATCTGAGTGGTTTAGGAGAAGAACCTAAGCACTTAAAACAGAAAAAAGGAACGACAGAGGTTGAGACTGAGCCCAGAATCCAGGCCACATCCGGGGTCTCTGAAGGCTTTAGAACGAGCCCTGTGGCAACCCCGGAGCTGGACGGGGGCAGGGCAGCGCTGTCTCTCACCCTGGCCACCTCCCCGGGGATGAATCTGGCCTCATGCCCTCTGCGCTCATCTTCCTAGGCCTTTGGACTCTACCCGCCCTCATCGCCGCCCACGCAAGGCCCCCAGCCTCGCTCCTCCGGTCCCTCTGTACCTCTGCAGGTGGGCACGCTCTCCCGCACCCCACGGAACCTGGAGCTCAGACAGAGCGTGTGCCTGGGCAAGGCTCTGGGGCTTCTGGCCAGCTGGTGCTGGCTGCCTGAGGTTGGCATGGGTCAGCGGTCACACCCAGGGTCAGAGCACATGCCACCTGCCACGCCCTCTTACAGCGGCTCCTAGGGCTAACTTGTTGTCCTGCAAGCTTCCTAATTCTTTCAGTTGTAGCCCTGTCTGAGTGTCTGGAGGCATGACCTCTGTCCCCATGTCCACATTTTGCACACCAGCGGGGGTGTGGTGTGTGTCCCACACCTCTAAAGCCGCTCAGTGGGGCAGTGGACACAGGCCCCTGTAAGCCTGCACACACTTTACCTCCCCACGCATGGCTGCCCACGTGCCCACTGCAGAGTGGACAGCAACCTACAAGTAATGTTCTCATCCTGCAGCTCTGACGGCACCAGACTGCACAGACATGCCCCTTGCAGCCCTGAAGAGACCACAGGGCAACCTCACATTTCAAAGGACGACGAGCAACCCTTTACTGGCACCTCCCAGAGGCTAGTCCCTGGGCACTGAGTCCTCAGTGTCACCCTTGGCCCTCACAACCACCTTGAAAGAAGTCAGGAAACTGAGGCTCAGGAGAGGGAAGACTTGTCCAAGGCCACACAGCTGACTGAATGCGTCTCCCTGTGATCAGCACAGGCTCCATGGTGCTACAGGCTGGGCCTGGACCTGTCAGAGAGGTACATGGCAGGGTTCGCCCCGAGATCAGGCCATCTCCCAGGGGCTGCGTCTGAGGACAGCAGGCAAGGCCCTGACCCATGGCCAGCTCAGGAGTGTGGAGGCTGGGAGTGGACTCCGGGCTGTCTGGGCACCCACCATACTGCCTCTCTGTAATTTACCCCGGTGCTCCTCCCACCCAGGGATTCTAAAACTTAGCCCTTGACATCCAAGTGCGTCCCTCCCTCAGCGGGCCTCCAGATTCCTCTGCTGGAAAAACAAGGTCACCGAGCTGGGGTGTTGTCAGCTGATCCTCTTCCAACTCTGAAAGGCCTGGATGAGCAGGGCCCGCAGTTGCTGTGTATCAAGGAATCTTGACCTGACCTGAACATCTGCTCCCACAGTCACAGAATAAAAATACTTGAGTTCTGTTTGAGCTGTGTGCTTTCAGAGAGAACAAAAATGGATCAGAAGAGTGGAAACAGAATAAATCACCACCAGACTCGGGCAGGAACAGGAGAGGTGGAGAAGTCCTTGTGCTTGAAAGTCTACCCATGGGAAGGCTTGACCTTTCCCCAGGGGTGTGTGTGGGGGGAGAGTGTGTCTGTGTGTGTGTGTGTGTGTGTGTGTGTGTGTGTGTGTGTGTGAGAGAGAGAGACAGAGGGAAAGAGAGAGAGAAGGAGACAGACCAGACAGAGAGCGACAGACACAGAGATGGGGGTGTTGGAGAGCTAGAACTCCACTCTCCCATGAGTCAAGGTCCCAGCCCAGCAGGGCTTCCTGTGGCACTGCTAATGGCTGCTGCTCTTTAGTGCCCAGTGCTGACCGGGATGCTGGTGCGAGCTGTTCTCCCTGAGCAAGGGCATGTGGTGACAAACAGCAGCAGGCAGGGCTGAGCACCCCCATCCACCTGCCCTGGCCACCTCGACAGGGTGGAAACTCCCTGTGGCACCTCTGGTATCCCCATTCCTGCCGCCCCATCCCCGTGGGAGGTGCAGGGGTGCTGCTGAAATTAGTAAGAGCAGCTGGGACGTCATCCGCCCCTGGTGTGGGCTTTGGGCTGACTAACTTTGAAAGTAAGATTTCTAAAAGTGGTGCTGGAGGCCTGGGTGCTTCCGGCAGCGCTGGTCTCTCAGGGCTCGACCCCACCCAGCCACCAGCCAGACAGCTTTTTCCTGGGAACGGACAATGGGATGTCTGGTCCGACCAGGAATAGAAAGAGCTGAGGAAGAGAGGGCGGGGCCCGACCAGAGGAGGGCGGGGCCTGGAGATCACAGGAAGAGCAACGACGCGAGGAAAAGGAAAGGAGAGGCCCGGGTTCTGGGAAAGGACCAGGCACCAAAACAACATCAGCAGGGCGGGCCTCGGGCAAGGGAAACCGGTGAGGCCCTGCAGTCCTCAGAGAAGGCGCAGGTACAGCACCTGAGTGGCTCCGGCGTGGCTCCCGGAGGCCTTTGCCAAGGCCAGGCGGGGCTGCATGGGGCTGGCACTGGACTGGAACCCAGGGGGCACCATCCTCCTCCGCTCTAGTCCAGCCTCGTGGGCGGAGCCTCCGCAGGTCTGGCTCAGGGTCAGGGAGAGAGGACAGGGGTGTGTAGGCCTTGGCCCACACCGAGGCTCTCACACAGGCGCTGCTGACCTCAAGGGCTAGGGTGGACACAGTAGAGCAGCGAACTCACTACCCCGAGGCCTGGCATGTGGGAGTCTCTGCTCCAGGCTTTGGTTGGTTCTCAGAGCTGCACAGGGGAAGTGGCCACGGCCACCGGAAGGAGGAGCCCAGACAGCCAGGACCTAGAGGAGCCCCCGCCCTGCCCTCTGCCCTACGCAGGGCCACAGACCTCTTCCCAGGGCCAGGGCCCTGAAGAGCTCCAAGCAGAAGGCGAGGACCCTGACAAGTCCTAGTCACCCAGGTGTGGTAGGCACACCTGTGATCCCAGCACCTGGGAGGCCAGGCAGAAGAGTTGCAAATTCAAGCCCAGGCCAGCAAACTTAGAGACTTAGTAAAACCCTGTCTCATAATGAAAGAAAGAAGGATGTAGCTTGGTGCAAAGGTTGTGGGTTCAGTCTAGTATCACACAACACAAATACAAAAATGGAGCCGGGACACCTGGGCCTGGGCCTGGGCCTGTCCCATACACTCACTGCAGGGGGCAGGGTGGGACGGTGGAGGGTGGTGGTGTGGGCGTGGAGCAGTCTACTCTCTTGAAGATCCTCTGGAGTCTACTTCCTAATGAGCTCCGCCCTGCGATCTCATCTGAGAGCCTGAGGGTAGATGATTTCCAGACACCTTCTGACTCTGAAAGCTGCGCAGTCAGGCTTGGGCTCCACCATCACCACAGCGCCACCGATTTCCAGCGCAGAAGGTGAACGTCTCAAACGACCCCACAGTCTGGCTCCCTCCTCTCACATGGTTGTCCATAAAACAGGACTAGGAGACAGGCTCCCTACCACAGCAGCTCCTGCGTCAGTGGGGCAGACAGCTGCAGATGCAGCCACTCACTCCTGAGCCTTCCAGGGCTCGGGACGTTTTCACCCGCTCTTCTAGGATGTGGTGTCTGGTGCAGGGCACAAGAGACCAGGGGAGGGAAGGGGAGAAAAGGAAGCTTTGGCCTCATTCCCTGGGCCTTTTAAAAACTGCAGAAACTAGAGCGCAGTTCAAAGGGTCTGGGGAGCCAGAAGTGGAACAGGAGCCCCAAGATAGAGTCCGGGGTGAGGTCCCGATCTGCCGGGTCAGGACAACCCTGGTACACCCCTACCGGTAGCCAGTAAAATCTTCCGACCCTGAGCTGAGCCCGGCTGTACTGATCTGGGCAGGACGGACCGGAGAGGAGGAGATGGAGACCATGCTGAGTTTGCAAGGGGCTCCCAAGGGATTCTGGGCCAGGAGCTGGGAGCTTTCCTCAGAGCACTATCTCTGTGCTAGCTTCAGCCCTGGTGACTTTGATCTTCCAAGGGGAGGGCGGGAAGAGGATGGCGCGGGTTTCCAGACCAGAGCCCTTGCCCAGAAGGAAAACACGCGGAGAGGGTGGGCCTTCTGGCAGGGCAGCGGGTGTGAAGGTGGGGGCTGCCCAGGGAGGAGTGGCCCAGGGCCTCCTCCTGGCCCTGGGGAGGCGTTCGCCCTGTGGGACGGTTGGAAAGGCCCCAGTCCTGGGCAACCCAGGGTGTGGGGCCTTTGGGCTGTGGAGGAGGCTCCAGGAGGGCAGACCTGAGCTTCCCCCAGCAGACTCTTTCTCATACAGGGAAGAACCAGTACCTCTCGAAGAAGGCTTTCTGATAAACCATTTCATTGGCTGACATGGACTCTTTTTTTTTTTTTTTAGGTTTTTTGAGACAGGATCTCACTTTGTGGTTCAGGCTGGCCCTGAGCTCAGCCTCCAACTCACATCACAATCCTCCTGCCTCTGCCTCCCGAGTGCTGGGATTATAGGCATGAGCCACCACGCCCGGCTGACATGGACTCTTTTAAATGGCTAATGAAACCTTCCTCCCAGTGGACTTGGGTCAGTAGGTTCAGGTGAGATTTCTGCCTGCAGAGCCCTACGCAGAAAGAGCTGTCAAATGCCCAGGAGCAGACAAGAGCCTGGCTTGGGCTGAAACTCCAGGCCCCAGGAAACGGGAGGGTGTCAGGGGGAGGACAGTGTCATACACTCAGATCGAAAAGGCGGAGGCCGGCCTCTCCTGGATGCCTGTCCTGAGTTCTCTCATTTAAACCACAAGGTGTCTTGGTTTTTTTTTTTTTTTTCAGGTAAAGAAACGGAGGCACCAAGAGGTCCTGGCAGGGCTGGTGCTCTCCCAAGAGGCAGTGCTGGAGCAGAGTCAGGAGCTCAAGCGGCTCAGGCTGGGCGGCCCAGGGGTGGAGGGGCCGCCCGCCCAGACCCGCCAGCCTGGCCTCTGCAGCTCTCCCTGAGAAAGGAAAATCTGGCCGCCTTATCTCCTGGGGAAAGGAATGCGCGCTCCTGCCAGGATAAGAGCCTATTTTGACAGGAAGTCTCCACCCGGCCGTGGGCTCCTCCCAGCACCGCTGACTCCTTCAGGCTGTGTGTGTGTCGTGCCCCCTCCATGTCCCAGGTTTAAACTTCTGACCCTAACACCCCTAAAATAACCCTAACTCAACTCATGCCCCCCCAGTTGGCGGCTGGGCACAGCTCCCTGCTGGCCAGGAGTTCCGGCCTGGAGCCTAACCTGCCCCAGTGTTCCTGGACGCCCTTCCTGGACGCCCTCCTCAGCCAGGCTGGAGGATGGGCAGCAGTCAGGGCCCGCAGGGACAGACGGCATCAACAAACTCCATGACGCAGGTAGGGCCGCCCTCCCTGCACCAGCCTGAGAACAGTCAACCGCCCAGACCATAATCCACCCACCAGTTCTGCAGCAGAGCAGCTCAGCCTCCAGCCCAAGTCCTACCCAGGAAGCAAGGCAGAAGCTCTTGTGGGATCGCAGGGCTTGAGGATGGGGTGAAGGGCAGTGGTCAGGTTTGTATTCAGCACGGGCGAGGTGCTGGGTCTGATCCTGGTTAAACCAAAACCAGAAACCCAGAATCCCAAGGCAAAGCACTCAGGATCCCAGAGCCTTGGAGTGTTAGTGTTCTAGGGCTTCTTAGTCTCAGACCCACTTTACAGAAGGGAAGGCTGAACCAGTACCACACACCACAGTGCCGGGCGTGGTGGCTCACGCCTGTAATCCCAGCACTCGGGAGGCAGAGGCAGGGGGATTATGATGTGAGTTTGAGGCTGAGCTCAGGGCCAGCCTGAACCACAAAGCGAGACCCTGCCTCAAAAAAAAAAAAAAAAAAAACCAGAAGGGAAGGCTGAGAAAAAAGACTCCCATTTTATAATGCATGTAGCTGGCCAGGAAAATCTAGAATCCAGTGAGTGGGTCCCAGCTCCTCCGCGTCCCCCAAGCCTGTCCCTGTCTGGCTAGCTGACAATTTTCCCACCAGATTGAGCCAGGTAGGGGTGGGGACTCTGCCGCCCTGCTTCCTGAGCTATCTCTAGTGTCGAGCCCAAAGGATGCAAAAAATATAAAATAGTCTTAATAATAAAAAATAGAAAACATCCACACGTCCATCAATAAAATA
Source organism: Petromus typicus (assembly GCA_004026965.1). Lineage (NCBI taxonomy): Eukaryota > Metazoa > Chordata > Mammalia > Rodentia > Petromuridae > Petromus > Petromus typicus. Next base: position 764 of record PVIR01024483.1, on the reverse strand, counting down.
AATAAGCAAGCATGATACATCCAGACAATGAACATTATACAGACATAAAAAAGAATGGAGCACTGTGTATACAACACAAATGAACTTTGAAAATGTGCTCAGCAAAAGAGCCAGAGACAAAGGGCAAGGGTCATGCTATTGCTATTTTACCATGATTTTTTCTTTTTAAAGAATCAAGCTGTTCCTTTGTACAGCACCCACTTGGGGATTACGCCTGCAGCCCAGCTAGGCCAGGCCCCACCCTGCGTCACAGCTGTGGCAAAAGAGAATGAAGGGCGCTTCCTGGCCACAGATCTCGGGAAAGAGAGGCGCAGAGCCTCGCCTACCACCTACCGGACACAGCCACGTCCTGTCACGGCTGCTGTCTGCTCTAGCCCTCGGCTGCACGGGGAGCCCTCCACCCCACCCTCTCTGGGCAGATCAGGAGTCCAGATGGAAACTGTGGCTCCCTCTGCTCCTGTCTGGAGCCCGGGGGGCTTATTCAGGGGTGACAGGATCCGCAGCAGAAGTGGCAAGAAGCCGGTGTCTCCATACCCGCCATGCCCAGTTCCCACTAGACGGCCAGCCAGGGTGCGGTCATCTCTCCCACCCTTCTCAGGCATAGTTCTAGGGCTTCTTAGTCTCAAACCTCAGGTTCCCACTCTGAGACTCACGGCCCAAGGCCAGGAAGTAGAGCTGAACAAGGCTTCAGCCTCAAGGGACTGCCCTCAGCACGCGGGCCTTACAGCTTCCTGTTGTGCCCACATCCTTTTGGGGGCTAGCAG
>PVIR01024482.1:0-17042 GCA_004026965.1 Petromus typicus | reverse complement strand
GAAAATTATTCTTAAGTGAATAAGAATGTTGAGTTTATCCTAAATGATAACATAGAAGCATGTTTATTGAAAATGCTCAATAAATGTTGAATGAATAAACTTGAATAGTTTTCTTATAAATCTGAGTCATCTAAACAAATCATGGATGATATTTAAAACTCATAGGAATAAATGGAACCACCTCGGGGGGGAAGCCTATCAAAGAAGAGAAAGAAGCCACAGGGACACCAGTGTTTATCTGTCACTGAAGGAGGGGGAGCCCAGGAAGGGGAGAAAAAATAGATGCCAGAAGACAAGGAGAAAATCAGAAAAGTGAGAGCATGCTGTGAGCACCAGGAGAGGAGACCACAGGAAGCAAGGAGTGGGCAGTTCAGTGTGATGCTGCTGAGAGAGACCGCACAAGACAAGGACAGACAAGGGTACATTTCAGAGCTCTCCTCTCTGTCGAGCAGAAGTACCAGGAGAGAAACAGAGATGATTTCTAAAACAGGAGAGATCTTACTTTTATGAGCTCCCACTCCTGGACCTGGAAGGTTTCCATTCCTTTAACACTTTGCTTTTGTTTCCTTAAGCGAGATAAGGCTGTACAGCTAGCAAAGATGTAGCCCTCCACTTGTGTAAGTGATCTTAATTGTAAGACCCAGTAAGAGGTAGACCCATATTCTGATGATCAGAAATACATGTGAAAGCTGCAATAAAAATCCTAAGAGCCCAGCACAGACTACTGCGACTCTGTGAGATGTCCCAAATCAGTGTGAACAGAGTATGCTGTGATGCTTGAATCTACTGCTTCCTCAAAATGGAACCTTGGCTGATTGACTGTGGTTTCCAATATGGAATTCTCTTTGCTCTTCTCAGACACAGGCTCTGCATCCGCACTGTGCCTAGGGGCCAAGAGGAAATGAGGAAACAATTGATGTTCTTCCCTTTGCAGCTACTTTCCCCCATAAAGACAGCATTTTAAAATTACCTGCTATTAAGGGTTTGAATTTAATTGAACCCACGAAAGTGGATGCCTGGTTTTAACTCCTCTAACTAGCCTAGCCAAATGCCATTCAGAGTAAATAAAAATCAAGACAGTATAATTCCAGTGCTTTGGGTGATAAAACACCACTAATGACTGGAATTTCACAACCTTTAACTAATTATTCCAATGAATTTTAAGATCCTATTTTTAGAGAATGAACTACATTCTGGGAGGAGGATCTATTTGGACCCGTGGTCATCTCAAGCTATAAACTAACAATGTAACAGAAGAAATTTTGCCTAAATCGTGATTATGGAGACAACAGCAAGATTATAATTTGCCTTCACAAAGAGAAATGTAGAGCATTCTAGGGTCAGGTGCAATTTTGATGGGACATCTGTTGTTATGTCCCACTGAAATGTAGTGTTTTCTTTTCCCATTAACCCCAAGCCCTGAAGTCACTTATCTCAAGGTTCTTTCTAGGACATGCAGGACTTTCAGATGAGAAATGATGGATGAATATCATACAACATCACCAGTGAAATTATTTTACAAAGACAAAATAGTGGTCATAGGTCAGTTCCCTTCCACCGTGTTCTTCACATCCTCTGAAGAAAGACGTCACACTTTTATATGGACAAGGGAAACAATTTGGAGAAAAAAAGAGCATGCAATCATAGAACCCTTTAAAAGTATAAATTCTCTTCCTGCTCCTTACCAGAACCAGAGATGTTAAAAAGCAGACTCTAGAAAAACAAATAAGCATATCTTAGCCTTTGGAAAGATATCTACATTAATAGAAGATATCTTCATTCATGTAAATCTCAAGTTGAGGATTTCTAGATTATGTACATTAGGCAAAAACCTGGCGTTTTGTCTGTCAGGATTTAAACCAAAATGGATACTGCCTTGTCTCTTCTTGAAATCAAGCTTCATGTCTTTTCATCCTCCTTAACTCTCAAATCATTTTTACCTTGGAAAATTGTCTGACTCTTTCTTTAGAAGAATGTCTCTTTGTTTAGAGACAGGGAATAATATGAAAATCAGTCACACTCACATTTTTCTATAAGAATCCCCCTCATCCACAATCACCATCTTTTTATCCTCTTTTTTCTCTGAATTATTTGTCACTGAAAAGAAGACTGAACACCAACTGGAGCTCCTCAAATGGCATCAGCCCACTATGGCTTCCAGGATTTTGCTTCTACATGGTCTGTTCTAGATCTGCTCCCTCACATTCACCTCCTGCAACTTCAGTTTTCTGAGTTATCCCCACATTCTTGCATTCCTCTAGTGCTGGCCTCCAGGGAGCATTCGAATCTTGTTAGCAGTCAGTTCTTGTGCATCTTGCCTGCTAGCACTGAATACAGTGTGAGAGGGAGGGTACTGATTCCCCAGGGCCTTCCTCAAGGTGAATTTGTTCTCCTGGGCTCCGTAGAGCACTGTGCAACTCCCCCCCCACCCCCGTTTTGCGATGGGCAGCCCCTTGAACTAAGGGCAGGGACTTAGCTCAGCTATTTGCATCCTTCCAACCAGCAGCTCTTATCTACTACTCTTCAAAGGCCCCTTTAATTAGAGCCCGCAGCTTTAGCAAATCTGTTAAAATAGTAGAAAACTGTTTCACTGGTCTTCATCGATCAATTTCCTGTTTCCAGGAGGCCTCCTTCCCAGATGGGGCATAGTAAACAGAAAAGTTTCTATCAGCCAAGTCATCCTTCTCTTACATGGGCTGAGGAAGCCTTTTTTCTTTCTTCTTCAGCTGATGTGAAAAATCTTCATACCTTAACACTTTAGGAGTCATTGGCTGCCTGTGATCCCACAATAAAATCAAAATCTTAAAAAAGATAGGCTTTTTTTTTTTTTTAAAGGAGGAGGAGGTCCAGGGATCTAGCTCAATGGTTCCGGCACCTGTCTTGCAAGCACAAGGGCCCGGGTTCGATCCCCGGTAACCACATACAATATAGGGCATGGAGACTCACGCCCAGCAGCAACCAGTACCACATACCACAGTGCTGAGCGTGGTGGCTCATGCCTGTAATCCCAGCACTCGGGAGGCAGAGGCAGGAGGATTGCTGTGATGTGAGTTGGAGGCTGAGCTCAGGGCCAGCCTGAACTACAAAGTGAGACCCTGTCTCAAAAAAAAAAAAAAAAGAAGAAGGAAACTTTAGCAGTCCAAACTTTCAGCAATCTAAATTTTTGTTTTGGAGGCTGAGCTACTGATCTGTGTGACACAGGGACATCAATCTGTTAACAAGCTTTCTCATAAGGGTATATTTAATGCATCTTCAGCAAGCACACACTGTTCACAGTGTCTTTTTTGAAGAAATATCCTAGTGAAACAACCATGAAATTTGTTTTAACTCTCAATTTGCTGTTTGTATTTAATTGTATATTCCAGTGGAAATACATGAATCTATAAGAAAATATTTATTATAGTACCTAATTTCTCATTGAAATTCCCTTAATGCATGGCCCAAACTCATTGGAGGCTATTTATTAATTGACACTCTATAGTGAAAGTTCATAAGGCCCTAGACAACAAGTATAATGTTGGAAGGAGCAAAAAGGCACTGAAAAGGAATTCAAATAATGAAACCGATAATTGCTATGAAGATTTATCGCTCAGCAGTGAACCTTCAATATAATGTAAGTGACCGTCTAGATTTTTTTTCTTGTAGTTCAAATTGGTACTATACTAATTTTCTTAGCAACACAGAATTAAAGACTTGCCGGAGCTATCAAAACATAGAAATTCTTCATTACTTAGAGTGTATTTTGGTATATTTTGGCTCTGGAGGCTGCACAGCTGAGTTATAAGAATTCTTGCTTTGGAACTGGAGGCCTGGGTTCAGATGCCCACATCGCGGCCTCTTCTCAGCTATGGGCCTCGCTCCAAGCTAGTGTGTAAGTCATGATTTCTAATGATGGTGAAAATAGACAAGGTTTTTCCCGCTGTCCAGGGGCCACATTTCTGCCAGCCATTCCCAGACTTAGAAGACTTCTGACAGCAAACTCATCAATCTGCCATCCCATCACTCTCAGACCATAAGACATGAAAAAACAGTAGCTTTTGAGATTTTATCCCCTTCCAAGTCCAAGGACTATAGCAGCCTTCAGAAAGAAAATTCAGGCCATCACTTTTGACCTTATGTTTGTATCAAATGTCTGATGAAAAGTATATGACAACCAGCTATAGTCTCAAACTCTAGAAAAAACTTAATTTTCTCTCAGTGAAAATCAGCAAGATTAATTACACCCTAGGTATACTGAAAAAAAAAGTGATAGAATATGATTTTTCAAATGTATGAAATGCATCTAGGAAAATGTAACAACAAACATAATTAACATTTAAAGACTAAAAAGATCAACATATGTTTCATTTTCTTCTCTTGTGACCGAGACACTAAACCTGACACCCACGACTTGAAGGATGAAATGCCGTTTGGGGCCATGGCTGTAGTTCGCAGCTAGCTGGCTCCATGGCAGGAAGATATAGTGGGAGGGTCTAGCAAGCAACGCTACTCGCATCATGGCAGCCAGAAAGCAGAGAGTGAAAGGCAGGACCAGAGAGAGAGAGAGAGATCCACCACCCCAGGTCACAGCCCCAAAGACCCCCCTCTTCTGACCACACCACACCTTCTAACACCAGGCCAGCAGCAGCGCCCCTGTCATCCAAGCCCCACCTGTAGAACATGAAACCCTTGGAGAGACAACTAGATATAAACCGTAACAACACATTTTTAGATTATTTGATTCAGGATCAGTATTTCCATGCTACTTTTAATCAAGCATATTTAAACTAATTATGAAGCAAAATGTCAAAAGACAGTATCCTTTAACCATAAAAAGTTTTCTTTCAGTTGATGCAGTTTTCCTCTCAGTCTTGACTTCCTTATTTTATTTTAAACATTGATTCTCCAGTTTCCTTATGTACTGAGCATATAAATACCCCAAAACATAAATAAATTAAAGACCAATATGAAATATAGATAATAAGATAGAAGGAAGTAGTTCTTTTGCAAAAGGGAAAAGGACCAAGAGATGGAGAGAAGTGAGGAAAAGAGGTTATTAGAAGAATGAAAATGTGTAATGTACATGCACTAGTGCCCCATAAGGAAGGTAATCATTATATACTGCAAACATACTTTAAAAAATTTAAAATTTTTAACATTATTTCATGCAAAAAATAATCCTATGTTGGGCCGGGGAGTTAGCTCAGTGATTCTGGTGCCTGTCTTGCAAGCACAAGGACCCAGGTTTGATCCCCCGCTAACCACATACCATAGTGGGCATGAAGACTCACGCCCAGCAGCAATCAGTACCACATACCACAGTGCCGGGCGTGGTGGCTCACGCCTGTAATCCCAGCACTCGGGAGGCAGAGGCAGGAGGATTGCTGTGATGTGAGTTTGAGGCTGAGCTCAGGGCCAGCCTGAACTACAAAGCGAGACCCTGTCTCAAAAAAACCTAAAATAATAATAATAATCATCATCATCATCATCATCATCATCATCATAATCATAATAATCTTATGTTAAATAAAATGAGTGGAAAATCTACAGATGAAAAGTTCAAGTAATAAACTAATGTGTTGATCCACATACATTCTGAACTATGATTTATAAATTAAGTGAGATGCAGTTGCAGTATTCTACCTGTAACTATTTGTAAGAGACAAATACTTCCTCAAGTGCTCTAGTAAGAATTTATGCCAGTGTGAAACATAGCCCCCGAGCCTGCACTAGCCCAGGTGAATAGCAGAAGGAATGAGGTGCCTGCATCTCTTTCCTGGGTCTTTTTATGAGAAAAACTCAAAACAATGGTTTCCATCCACACACAAATGCTGACAGTCAATTGTGAACCATCTCAGGGAGGATTTGAGTCAGTCACCACTGTGCCAGGTCTCAAGGGCCTTCCAGTCTGGCTGGAAGAACACAAAAGAACAGAACCATAGGCTCTGTGCCTGCATTATGCATGTCGATAGAATTGTGTAGGCTTTGGGCATTCTTACAGAAGAATTTCAGAGGCAAAAAAATTTGATGGAACTGGATTAACTTTGCAAAATTTAGTAGTTGAACTTGTGAAGAAAAGCAACAGTTTAGGTTGAAATGAGGGTTAATAAGAGCTATAAAAGAAGAGAAAGGACCTAGCATGCTGGTGAAGAAGAGAATAAATGGTAAACATGACTTTTTAAAGTAATGTGAAATTCTGTATTTGGTGCATTAACCCAGGGGGGCCATTGGATTAGTAAAGACATTAATAGCACATATCTTCTAGGCCTTATGCTTCTGCTTCATATAGGGATAGATGACAGACAGACAGATAGATAGACAGATATTTAGTGCTGCCTGTAGTCCTAGGCGATGAGTTTGATCCTCACATCACAGATGAAGCCTCAAGCACAGAAAAGTTAACTGCACAGAAATGCACGGCCAGTGCATGATGAATTAGGACATAAACCTCAGCTCCAGAGAGTACTATCAACCTCTACCCCATAGAACTCTTGAAAGAAAATGCAAGAAGGAATGTGAAATATGTTTTTCTGTCCCTGAGCTCACATTAGTGTGCAGGACTGTGGGAAAATTGGTCTAGGAAGCCTGAGGTGTCTTCATGATAAGAATGAGGTGAAGGCCGGGCTCTCACCACACAAAAAAGTAAGAGTGCAGTGTACAGTACATTCCACCTTGTTCAGGGTGAGGCACATGATAGACATTATTGCTTGGCACAAATAATTAAAATTGATTAAAATAGGACTAGAGGAGCGACTGGCCCCATATTTTTTCAAGGTATACCCTTTTTTGTACACCCCATGCTTACATATACAATACAGTTTGATGTATATTTTCCTTCCCAAATATACACTGAGTGATGAGAACTCATGAAGGACATTGCTGTCAGGAGTTTTCATCTATAATTGGAAAATAAAGGAGATTAGAGGACACAATTTATAGCAGCTCTGAGTGACCTCCTGAAGGTGCCATGACAAGATGGGAACTCTTGGCTGGGGATTTAGCTCAGTGGTTCTGGCACCTGTGTTGCAAGCACGGGGGCCTGAGTTCGATCCCCGATAACCACACACAATACAGAGCGTGGAGACTCATGCCCAGCAGCAACCAGTACCACATACCTCAGTGCCGGGCGTGGTGGCTCATGCCTGTAATCCCAGCACTTGGGAGGCAGAGGCAGGAGAATTACTGTGATGTGAGTTTGAGGCTGAGCTCAGAGCCAGCCTCAACTACAAAGTGAGACCCTGTCTCAAAAAAAAAACACAACAAGATGGGAACGTTTTGGCTAAACCTCTATATTCCTGTATCTACATCTGAAGACCTTGGCAATTTATAATTTTTGTGTTACATGTGCACTGTTCAGGCTGGGCTTTTGGGATAAATTGGTAAGTGACAAGAATCTTGTCCTCTGGCCTTATGGAAAGAGAAGAGAGATGTTAACCAACAAATACTACGGATATGCCAGATGTTACATAATAGACCCATTAAAGGTACACTAGACGGCAAAAAGAGGGGGCAATTGCAAGCACTCTCTAGAGAGCCATAGAGAGATTAATTTATTTTAAAGGACTTGTTTCAAGGTTTTGGAAGCCAGCAAGTCCAGAACCTGCAGGATGGGCTTGAAGGCTGGAATCCCAGGAAAGAGCGATTGTTAGAAGGAAGGCTAATCTTTATTCAAGTGAGATCTTCAACTGACTGGATGAAAGTCTACATTATGAAAAGCAATCTTTTTGCTCAAAGTCTGCTGGCTTAAATTTTAATCTCATTTCTTAAAAAAGACATCTTCACCAAAACCATGAAGAGAATGTGTGACCAAGTGGCTGGACACGATGAACCAGCCAAACTGACACAGAACCACTGCAGCAATTACTCTTGCCCCGGTGAGAGGAACGGGAGGTGTGCAGAGCTGTCAAAGTGAGGGAAAATCGCAGGCAGTGAGGAAGAGACATGCTGTCTAGAGACGCAGTTACATCACAGGTCATTTGGAAGACCACAGAACAAGGATGAGGAAAATGATGAAGAGGAGCTGGAAACACAGTCAGCAAACAGAAACCAAAGAACCTTGAGTGCATGACAAAGGTTTCGGGCTTCCTCCCAAAGACCACAATGAGTTATTGGGGTTTTCAGCAGCAAAGCATTCTGGTCAGCTGTGTAATAAGAAGGTCACACTGACCTCTCTTCTCACAAAACAGCACAAAATTGCCAGCTCCACTGAAACCTGTGAAAATGGTTGAAGTTTTTAGACAAAAGAGAATGGAGGAACACAGCATTGTTTTTATGATATTTTAAGCAGTGAAATTATTCTGGATTTCCCTTTAATGCTTTTTGTACAAGAGGTTATAGTTGGCTTTGATACCTCTTTTTTTCAATCTCATGCTTCATACAGAAGAATGAAATCCCTTCAAAAAAATGTTATCTTCCAAACAGAATGAAAGCCTCTCAAAATTTTCCAGAGTGCTCCTTGCTCTCTCTCTCTCTCTCTCTCTCTCTCTCTCTCTCCATCTTTCTCTCTCTTTCCAGGTTATATTTAGCTCAGCTATAGACCTTGACCTTTTCAGTAGACTGCATGCCATGATGCACTAATCAGAACATTTCTTAATAGACTTGAATGAGGTGAGTGGCCCTACCCTGGCCCTGTGCACACAAACAGAGGCACACACATGCGTGCATGTTCAGGAGCACTTTGGAAAACAACCTTTTAGTCCAGGGAAAGACAGATGTCTTGTAATTTTGAATACAAATGGGTTTTAAAGAGGTTTTCTTTCTTTGAGCATAGGGGAAGCATGGATTTGCATTTCTTTCTTTCTTAGGAAAATTTCTTTCATTATGAATAATATTGGCATGTTTCCAATTTCTGTAAATCTCACCTTGAATAGCTCTCCCTAGAGTTTCCGTCCTCAGATATGGTCTGGTTTGCCAGCAGGGCCTGCTTACAAAGATTGCCCTGCAGGGGTCTCATATTTTTATTAGGCATGAAGCCTTGCCCTCTTTTCTGTCCCTCAACCTTGGCTGCCCCAATCCTGTGGGCTTATTTTGTTCAGGGCAGCTTTAGCCATGCTGCCACTGTGATTTTGATGCATAATGTAGTAGTAGTAATAATAATAATAATGTTTAGTTGCAGTACTATTGACAGAGTGGGAAACCAGGCATGCTAACCAACCTTTAGTAACACAATCATGCAAAAAAGATTAACCTAAACTAAATTTAAAGTGTTGCTGATTCTCAGAAATAAAAATGAAGGAAAACTGAATAATTAGGAGAGATGTAGATAGCTTTGCCAGGGAAGAGTGTGAGGTCTGAAAGGCCATTTCCTCTGAAGTGTGTCCATTTCTGAGATCTTTCCAGGGACTTGGCCAGTTGATTGTCTGCTCCTTTGATGATATCCCCTGCTCATCAGCAACCTTCTCTTCCCCAAAATTCTTCAGCTTTGTGATCCAGTGGCTTCTGCCTGCTTCCATGAAGCACTGCCTTCAATTTTTCCAGCTCTTGTTAGGGAAAATGTCCTAACTGGATTTGAATCCTCACTTTACCACTTACCAGCTATATGCTTTGGGCGTATATTTAATCTCCTTGCACTTTAGTTTCCTAATCTGTAAACCCCGCCCAGACCAAAGCCATAGCTTATAAAGGCAAGAAGCTTTCAAGTAGCGCACAGCACCATCAAGGAGATACCAGGTAACAGCCAAGTGAACAAGGTGAGCGCCCCGTAATCAAAATGTGCCGGAGTAAACGGCTGAAAGGCCTGGTTCATGTAGGTCAGAACTGCGGACAGTTCCCAGCGCGCCGGCTGGTGAATCTTACAGAGGAATGGTTCCTATTTTCGTGCTACTCTAGCAATTTCCTCCGAATTGATAAAGGCTCGCTGGAGGTCCCGGGAGGCCACAGTGTTGCCCTGTTTGTGGTAGGTTGTCGGAGATCTACTAACCTGCCTGAGATGTGGCTCAGGGGTCTGTGAGGAGCATTTAGGTTTTCCAGGGGTGAGACAGGAAGGCATTGTAGCTTTCTCTCAGAATAGTCATCTGTGGAGTCACATTGATTTTGAGTCTCAAGGAAGAAAGATCTCAACCAGGTTGGGAATTAAAAAGGAACAAATTCAGTTCTTCACTGTTTCTAAAAAAGTGTATATGCTGTCTGTAATTAATCTACGTTGCGTGAGATTTGTACATAAGTAGATTTTATAATTGAAATATTTCAGTTCCAACAGGTTATTAAGGTTGCTGATTTTATAATGCAGTGAATCCAAGGAAGAAAACGACTATCTCCAAATTTTTCTTTTTTTTTTTTTTTTTTTTTTTTTTTTTTTTGGGAAAGGGTCTCACTTTTCGTAGTTCAGGCTGACCCTGAGCTCAACCTCAAACTCACATCACAGCAATCCTCCTGCCTCTGCCTCCCGAGTGCTGGGATTACAGGCGTGAGCCACCACGCCCGGCACTGTGGTGTGTGGTACTGGTTGCTGCTGGGGTGAATCTCCACGCCCAGTATTGTATGTGGTAAACTGGGGATCGAACCCGGGTCCTTGCGCTTGCAAGACAGGGGCCGGAACCACTGAGCTAACTCCCCAGCCCCAAATTTTCCTCATTTTCTATCAAGGCTTTTATACTATGTAAATACGAAACAAATTAAACTCATGGATTCTGACTTTTGTTAGCTGTGAGACCATTGCCTCGTACTTTTCCATGTTTCAGCTTTCCCTCTGTAAGTGGAAATATGTGTAAGAATAGTGTTACTTGGGAGAGTGGTGAGGTTCATTTTCAAAAAGCACTTAGAAGCTGTCTTATTAAATGTTAATCTGTATTATGATTATTTATAGACAGTATAATGTTCCTTTATTGTAAAGAAATACTTTACTCCACTCTTCCAGGCCAGCACATGGCAGCTTTCTAGCATTTTATTTTGATATGGAATCTGAAATAATAATCCAGATCATGTTTTATAGATGTTTTCCAATATCCTTGCCTAAGAGAAATAGCATTTCACATCCTTAGAGTTCATACCCTTTGAATTGAAGACAGAGTTTGGTCTTCAGATTAATAACTCAGGGCAAAAGGCAGCCCCAAAAACTGTACTGCAAAATGCAAAAATATGCTCTTTTGTGCCCCTTTTCCACCTTTCTGTCTATTTTGATAAATGTTGTAAGATATCCAACACCTTCAGCTATATAGAGCTTGGTCCTTCTTTTATCTCCTAAAATAGGAGGAGGGGATGATTTAAAATCACTTGCCACTTCCCTAATCTCTGAGTACATTCCAGGAAATTTTGTAATCCAAGCTCTTCAGGCTGGGTGTGAAATTGCTATTGAACCCAATGAATTTAGGAAGATGAATCTAAAATACAAGCAGTTTAAACTTACCTAATTCTCATTTCTCTTTTCGGTTGGATTTTTCATTTGCTGTGACTTACTGATTTACATCACACTCCTCAGGAACCTTGAGGCAATTTACAAATTTAAACCACAGAATATTGAGATCACTTCACACCCTACAAGTAAGCAAGTCCCCTCTGTGCCAATACTAACATCCAGCTGTTATTGACATTGCGTGCTGAGAAGTAAACACCAGAGCTTAATTAGTCCAGGTCCGAAGGGATCCTCCTATCCTTGCTGTCTGGGAAAGGAGGGAAACTACTACCCGGCTAGACTGAAGGTTCAGGTGGTGGATGTATGAACGTGACTCTGATTAATTCTGATTTATTCTCTCTTCTGTGTTTGCTCATGATGCTTCCATCTCAAAGCTTTCTCAAGATGATACTCAGAATCATCTTATGATGTAACTTTCTCTGCTCATGATGAGTCTCCAGTAACAAATTTCTGATCTTTTTCATGTCCCTATAATGAGTTATACTTGTCTCTTTCATTTGAATAAAGAGCTTAATATTTTTGGAGGCAGAGCTGCTTTTGTTTTGTGTTGCTGGTTTTTGGCAATCTCTTTCTTGTCTCAATTGATTTGACATTCTTTCCTACATCTAGGAAAGACATTAGAGTAGCACTAGAATTATTTTCACTACATTTATTTTTCTTATGCATACTGAATAATTTATAAAGTTTTTTTGCTATCAAATTCTACATCTTTCAAGGAAACTGACTGGATTTTTAGCCCCAATCTAATTGGAAAGTCCTTGGAATGTGTTTTATTCTATTATAATATAGCATTCTGTGTACAAAATTGAATAAATAGATTGAAAGAATCAGTTAGACCTACAGAGTAAATGTTTGTGTGCCCCTAAAATTTATGTGTTAAAATCTAACACAAAATGTGATGGTTTTTAGGATTCTTGAGAGAGATAGGACCAGTAGGATAAATACATATATACATGCATATATATATATATATACATTTATGTGCACATATAAGAGGAGTGTGACGAGGAGAACTGACTCACATGATTGGGAAACTAAGAATTCCTATGAGAGGCTGCTGCCAGCTATAGAACAAAAAAGCCAGTGGCCTGGCTCGTTCCCATCCAGTGGCCTCAGAACCAGTGAAATGGATGGCATTACTCAGTCTGAAGCTAAAAGCCTGAGAACCCAGAGCTGCTGGTACAAGCCCAGAAACCCTAAGGCCAGAAAGCTTATAGTTCTGATATCCAAGGAAGGAAAATAGAGTGTCCAGCTGAGATAGACAGACAGAGAGAGAAAGAATTCTTGCCTTTGCCTTTTTGTTCTACCTGGACCTTTGGTAACTACAATGAGGGTGGTCCTTCCCCGCTCAGTCTACCAACTCACCTACTAGTCTACCCTGGAAAATTTTTCACAGGTAAACCCAGAAATAATGCTTTATGAACTATCAAAGTATCTCCTAATCAAATCAAACTATCACCTAAAAGTAACCAACCTAGAAAATGATTAGGTCTTAAGAATATAGCCTTCATGAATGAGATCAGCACCCTTGTAAATGAGACCCCAGAGGCCTCCCTTGTTCCTCCCACCAAGAAAAGAAACACGAAAACCATCATCTATGAGAAGGAAATAGATCTTCACCAGATACCAAATCTGCCAGCACCTTGTTCTTAGACTTCTCAGATTCTAAAATTACAAGATAAATTTCTGATGTTTATAAGCCACCTAACCTGTGGAAACTGTCCTACAAGCTTGAACCTGACCAAAGAGTGACAAGAATGAAAAATAAAGAGACACAGAAATAAGTTAAGACCTAGGAGGCTAGAGGGTTCATGTCTCTTTGACAGAGGTCCCAAAATGAGTAGTGCACCTTGGCTTTACTCACTCAGGTGCAGCACAAGAGTTAACAGGTTCATCTGTCTTCAGCCACCATGGTGCTTCTCCAGCTAAGCACCTTCACCTTGGGTGTTTTTACTTCTTCCTGAAGCCTGTTAGCACTTGCGTGACCTCTTTATTCTCAGCGCTCACTGAGGAGACCAATGAGGCCTCATTCTTCTCATCTGATCTCCACACCAGTCAATATAGAATTCTATTATAACACCCTGGACAAAGACAGCTAGATAGATAAAAATATTTCATTGGCATTCAGTCAAGGGCATAAATGAGTTTAGGACACGTGGAGTTGCATCCTTAATTGGTCTTCCTGCCACAGAAAATGCCCAGCAGTAATAGTTATCATTTATTACATGCTTATTATGTGTCAGGAATTGTGGTAAACATTTTACCTTTTAAATAATCCTATGATGTAGGTACTATTACATTATAAAAAAGAAATACTAGGGCCGGGGAGTTAGCTCAGTGGTTCCGGCGCCTGTCTTGCAAGCGAAGGACCCGGGTTCGATTCCCCGGTAACCACATAACAATACTGGGTGTGGAGACTCACACCCAGAAGCAACCAGTACCACATACCACAGTGCCGGGCGTGGTGGCTCACGCCTGTAATCCCAGCACTCGGGAGGCAGAGGCAGGAGGATTGCTGTGATGTGAGTTTGAGGCTGAGCTCAGGGCCAGCCTGAACCACAAAGCGAGACCCTGTCTCAAAAAACCTAAAAAAAAAAAAAAAGAAATACTAACAAAAAAGAGATTAACCCATCCAAAGGGATGTACTTGAGTCAGGATATATCTGTAGGAGTTCACTAGAGTAACAGTGAACAGTGAAGAAAGAGAGAGAGAGAGGAGGATAGCTCTACACTAATACATATTATATATTATCTGTATATAGATAGAGAGCTATGTCTTTATATAGATACATATACTTTGTGGAGTATACATAGGATTGGCAAGGTAGGCTTGCAGTGGCTCCCTGTACAGTCAGGTGAGGAAGAGTGCAAAAGGGTGTTCTGTACACTGGACAATCCAGAAGATCCAGTCAGAAGTTGGAGACCTGGCATTTACTGTAGCATCCTGACCAGCCCCATGTCAGGAAACCAAGGGTCTGTGCTGGAAAGGCTGAGGAATCTGAGCTGGAAGCTGAACGTGGACATCCAAGGCAGGGAGGGGCAACGATCTGGACACTTCTGCAGAAACACAAGGCAAACCTCTCTTCTTTCACTTTTTAGTCCATTCAGGCTCCAAGCCTTTTGGTTGCTGCCACTCACTCCCAGCCAGGGTGGGTCTTCTCTCTTCCTTTAGTAGTCAGTCACACTCAGAACTGTGCTAAGACAAGGAGCTGAGCTTCTCTTATTCAAATTGACAAAACAACCCTCACATATGGCTGATAGCTATATTAGTTTGACTTAAAACTTATGACCATATCATCATGTTATGGGTTCTGTTGCCTTTATTTCTCCTGATTGATGTTTAAAAGCCTTAGTTAGGATAACTTTGGTTGTCATATCATAGACTCTGTAGTTCTTGATGTGGAGATACCACTTTTAGAAAGTCTTTATTGAACTATAAAATATGCTGGTAAAATATCCATCATAGGAATAGAGATGATGTCATTCAACACTGTCCAGTTCAACAAATACTTATTGAGAGCTGCTGGTAAGATCTAAAGCTGGTTACTCTGAAAGATACAAAGATATTAGAATAATATAATAAATTTATCTAGGTAGCTCATAGAATCTGATCATAAATAAAAAGTAAGGTTTTATATGAGAAAAAACAGAACAGACAACTTGAATGTCAAGAAGCATGTTCTCATCTCTCTTGGCTGGACATGCCTGTGAATGAATATATGCTCAGCTTCAGAGGGCACCAGGAGGAAAGTGAAGAAGGGAACGTTGGCTGTGAAATAACAGATCATTTCAGGGCTGCCTGATTCTCAAGCCCTGGTGACTTGCTTGGTCTCTGTGGGAAAAGTGTGCCAGGATTCTCTGGGCAGAGAAGGCTGGAAAGAAGAGAGCCATCTTCGTTGTGGTGCTGGAGAAGGGAGGCTCAGCAGTTGTGTGTGTGTGGATGTGAATTGCTATGCTCAGCACTCTTTTATTTTAATGAATGGGTTTTATTGGGACATTTTATATACACACCATGGTCACAATCAACACAGAATTTGTACTGATATGTGACACAACTTCATTCTCGTTTTTCCCTTCCCCCCCCACCCTACAACTCTCCACCCCTTATTTTATTTTTTTTGTTTCCTTTTCTTTTCTTTTCCTTTGTTTTACCACCACATTTTCCCCCACATTATTCACCACTGCCCTAGAGTGTATGGTAGATATTGTGAAACAGAAAATATTCAGCACTCCTGTTAGCAGCAACTGTCCCCTATGAGGATGAGACAAGCTAAACGAAGTCAGTGAAAGGATCTTGGGAAGCTGGAAAACTAAATAGCCATGCATGGTCTGCACCGACCTGGAAAGTCATGAAAATGGCTTAATTTATCAATAGAAAGTACTACTACTGAGTTAAAATTATAGTGGACCAGTTTACTTTAGAAAAGTACAAATAAGCCTTTGAAATCACTTAAGCATTCCAACATTTAAAATGGCAGATATTTTGAAAAAGATTAAGTCCTGTGGAGATAATTTGATTTAGTGCTGTGGATCATAGATAATTTGAAAGAAACTGAAGTCCTTCAGAAAAGTCATAAATTTCAGCCCACTTTCTATTAAGAGAATTTTGTGTTTTAAATAATACATTAAAAAGTCTAATGCATAAGATAAAACACTGCTATTTGTTTGAGCACTCTAACAAGCTATATTTAAACAACAGGGTGAAACTGGACTATTAGTTAAATTGATCCAACTTATCCAAAACAGATTTATTCAGTAGATATGAGAGGAAGTTGAATTAAGAGAGAAAGAGAAGAAGGCATTTATAACAAATGGAAGAGAAGTGAAAGTTATTTGAAAATTTAAATCCTGAGAAATATTAATTTGAAATATTGATTGCTATCACTTGGTACTTTAATGAAGCCATTCAGGAAATACCTATAGTTCATCTGACTGGGTAACAGTTAATCTCTTTTTATTTCTCTAATTTCCCACCATTTGTATAACTGGCCCCCTGGTTCATCTTCTTTCTATGATAAGTGTCACTCCAAAGTCATCTATCCAGAGGACTAGGTCTGAGGAAAGAGTTACAATGGAGTATGTCTCATGTCACTTGTTGATTGAAAATATGATAAGCAGTGGCTTTTATATAAGAACAGCATTTATACAGGTGGAGCAGACATTTTTTTAAACATCTTCCCTTTTATTAGCCTTTATAAGTTTAGTTAACATATAACCTGGGCTCCTACTCTGGGGCCAGCATTGTTGTATGAGGCCTGTGACTACTTGCAACAGAACCAAGAACGGCATTTGAGTAAGACCCACAGCCATCCAATCAATAAGATGGGCAAAGTATTTTCAACTAGCCAAGCAAAACTCAGGTAGACATTGGGGCGGAAGTTCTCCATAGTTCTGTGCCTCAGGCTCACATTCATTCCACACCTCTCACCCTCAGTTTCTACAGCTGGAAATAAAAATACCCTGACTTCTTTTTTTTTTTTTTTTTTTTTTTTTTTTTTTTTTTTTTTTTTTTTTTTTTTTTTTTTTTTTTTTTTTTTAGGTTTTTTGGAGACAGGGTCTCGCTTTTGTGGTTCAGGCTGGCCCTGAGCTCAGCCTCAAACTCACATCACAATCCTCCTGCCTCTGCCTCCCGAGTGCTGGGATTACAGGCGTGAGCCACCACGCCCGGCACTGTGGTATGTGGTACTGGTTGCTGCTGGGTGTGGGTCTCCACA
>PVIR01024481.1:0-17811 GCA_004026965.1 Petromus typicus | reverse complement strand
TCAATCCACCCAAAATTAAAGACTCAATTCAAAAATGGGCATCTGAAATGAACAAACTCTTTTCAGAGAAAGAAATAAAAGCAGCTAAGAAACACATGAAGAAATGTTCAACATTACTAGTCATTCAAGAGATGCAAATGAAAACATTAAGATTTCATCTCACCACACAAAGAATGGCTGCTCTCTCAGAATCAGCAAGCAATAAATGTTGGCAAGGCTGCAGAGAAAAATGAACCCTTCTCCACTGTTGGTGGGACTGTAGACTCATACAACCCCTGTGGAGATCAGTTTGGAGATTCCTTAGAAAGTTAGGACTGGAGGTCCCATTTGACATGGCCATCGCTCTACTAGGTATATACACAAAAGAATTTAAAAGATTCATATCACAATGACATATGTGCACCCATGTTTATAGCAGCTCAGTTTGTGATTGCTAAATCTTGGAATCAACCCAAATGTCCATCAACTGGAGACTGGATAAAAAAGTTGTGGATCATCTACACAATGGAGTATTATGCTGCCATAAAAAATTATAAGTTTGAATCATTTATACTTAAATGGACGTACTTGAGAACATCCTCATAAGGGAAATAAATAGGTCACAGATGTGTAAGTATCGCATCTTTTCTCTGGTATGAGAAAATAAAGATGTAAATGAGTTCTAGAATGTATGTTATATATTGTGAAATAGAAAATACTCAAAGTAAAATGGGGTGAAGGGGGAAAATAATGAGATTATAACAAAAAAGAAAGGAGGACGGGGATATAGCTCGTGGTTCTGGCACCTGTCTTGCAAGCGCAAGGGGCCAGGTTCAATCCACAGTAACCATGTAACAATACTGGGTGAGGAGACTCATGCCCAGCAGCAATCAGTACTACATATGACAGTGCTGGGCGTAGTGGCTCATGCCTGTAATCCCAGCACTTGGGAGGCTGGGTAAGGAGGATTGCTGTGATGTGAGTCTGAGACTGAGCTCAGGACCAGCCTGAACTACAAAACAAAACCATGTATCAAAAAAAAATAAAATAAAATAAATAAAGAAAGAAAGGAAACAAAATTTATGTAAATAGGGGGTGGGGTGGTAGGGTGGGTAGGGCTATGGGGAAAAATGAGAATTAAGTTGTGTTATATGCTGGTGCAAATTCTCATTGTTCAGTGCAATCATAATGTATATATATATAATGTACCAATAAAGATTTTTTTTAAAAAAAGGTTGATAACCAACAAGTGGTGTGGGCCTGACCCTTTGCTAACAGTAGGGAGAGGGTTCTCTTGTATCTTCTTTCAGAATTCCCAACAACCACTCTGGGTCCCGATGTGCAGAGTTAGCTGACGCAAGCCACAGCACCACCGTCCAAGGTCAACTGCACCCATGACATGAAGAACTCTCAATAATCCCTGTGAACAAGCTTCCAGAATGGCTCTCCCAGAAGCTCCGATTCCTGGTCCAGTGATGGTGATCTTTCTTGTGCTCCTATACTGGTACCACCACTGCTCAAATGCAAGTATGTTCCCTTGTGTCTAACCTCCAAAAGAGTAACTTAACAATGTGTTCCATTAGGGCAGAAAGTGTTTCTATTTCTCCCCATTCTAATCATAAAGAGTTCTCTATTCATTTAGCTACAAAAAGTTTGTGTCCTGTCTTAAGTGCAATTACAAGTTTAAAATTATAAAAGAGATATTATATTTAAGTTTGGCCAAATGTATTTGAGTGTACTGTCTTTTATGTTTTTCAGTCTTTCTGTCTAATTGTTTTGTTTGAGCTTAAATAATTTTCCTTTTAATCTTAAAAAATTTTTCCTAAAGGATATACACCTATGACTAAGTCAGATAAATGTTTTAAAGGCATGCTTTTCTTCCTACAGGGTGCTAGCCAATTTAAGTGATGCTCAAATTTATTTTGCAAAAGCACTGTGTGTCTTCCCTTAATAGCTATAATCCAAACAAGTTTTGTCAGCTACAGAAAGCATATTTATTGCCACACTCTGGTTTTTATACTAAGCAAATAAATAATTAAGTAAATACTCCCCCCTTTTAAAAAAATCCTTTAAAGTTGGGGATACTGCTAAGTAAAACTCCCATTGGGGAACAGAGGAATAGCTGCCCAGAACATAATTATTCTGGTCTTTGTTCACTAATGGGACCACTAATATTTTCATAGCTTTATGGAAAATTCACACCAGCAAGTATTGCCTCATTGTTATGGCAAATTGGTTGGAATGGTCATCATCAAATGTTTTGTCTCTAAATATGTTGTAAAATATTTATGTTGGTCAAATTCTAAATGAATTACTATTGTAATATGTTTACATTGGTCATTTTCAAAATATTAATTTATTAGGAAAAAAGGGGTACTATTACAAAGATATCTTTGGAATAAAACTACATTGAAGGATGGAAGATTTTATATAATTGTGAAACATGTTATTCCTGCTTTACTGGTATACAAGATGTATTTATGCTCCATAATTTTATGGGTCTTCAAATATTGTGTATAATACTTACCTTTTGAATCACACATCTGCCTTACAATTTTGGGAGAGTAAGTACATCTAACAATGAATATTTTATGGTAGAGACTTTTAAGTACGTCACAAAAATTGCGACATAATTGTTATACTAAAATACTATATACAGTTCTTTAGTTAAATTCCTTTTATATTAACAATGGACAATTACTCAACCACTAAAACAACTATGATTGGCAATTGCAATAGCCACCTAACTATGTTTTCATACCTACATGTCTTTTATGCAGTAGATTTATAATGGTTGAATCCATCACCCCTATTGCATATGATAAAGTTCTGTTCTTCTCTCCTGGGTATGTAACAACTAAAGTCTAAGAGATCAAAAGTAAAAAGGTAACTGGGCTAAAACAGCAACCAATATTTTGGCCCTGGCCCTCCAAACTCAACTCTGACTGAAGCTCCAAGACACAAAGGAACCTTCTCCAAGAGATCCTATGGTTCTACAAAGTTGTGCCAAAGGAGTGTCACCTGGAGAAAAAAAACTCCCATGATTTTGCAAAAAGCAATATTGGTCAAGTTAGGTTGTGACACATCCTAATGGCTGACAGTAAGAGAAGAGCTAAAAGACTGCATAGTTTCCAGGTATTACCTGAAGAGACTTGTTTGACCTTGTTAGATAGTATGAGATTAACTTTATTTAATATACATCTCACTATAAGTTGTTCTAAAACACCCAGTAGAAAGGTTTTTTTTAATGTTTTATTTCCTTGTTATTAAGTACAGGTTGCCAAATTCTCAGTGATCATACATTAACACAACTAAGGTGCTACACGTTTTTGTTTTATTACTCTCCATCAAAGATATACTTTGTAAACAGGTTTGTTGTCAGTTTACAACATACATACATATATGTGTATATATATATACATTTTTTTTTTTTAGGTTTTTTGAGAGAGGGTTTCACCTTGTAGTTCAGGCTGGCCCTGAGCTCAGCCTCCAACTCACATCACAGTAATCCTCCTGCCTCTGCCTCCTGAGTGCTGGGATTACAGACGTGAGCCACCACACCCGCCACTCTGGTATGTGGTACTGGTTGCTGCTGGGCGTGAGTCTCCACACCCAGTATGGTATGTGCTTACTGGGGATCAAACCCACGTCCTTGCGCTTGCAAGACAGGTGCCGGAACCACTGAGCTAACTCCCCGGCCCAAGGCTCTATATTTTTTTAGTTGGTCAGGAAAAACAGGTTTGAAACTACATTTTCAACCTTCATTTGCCATCACAGAAAAAGGCTTTCATTCTTACACATTAAAACCCTAAGTTATCTTATACATATGTTGTTGACTGAACACTATTGACATCTTATTAATCATTATAAAAATGTCTGTTTCTTTCTACCTCTTTAAAGCACTTTTCTGATTGGTAGAGTTTATTGTATATGAGAAAGAACTCCTGATTATTATATATACTATGTAGCTTAAAACATTGAGATATATTTTCATTTGCTATGTTGTATTTAACCTCTAAAAATTTATATTTGTCTTTGCATTTTTATTACAATAGTCTGCTTTTGGCTGTAGGTTTAGATTCAAAGAAATAGAGACATTAATGTGAAAGCCAGGCTTGGCTGGGAAATCAGAGCCAATCCTATCAGGACTCTACGCACGGCAAAAAGCAAGATGGCTTCTTCAATGAATGTACAACCACCCACCTCTGTATATGTTTCAACCAGGCTAAGTCCAACCCGACCCAGATGTCTATGCTCTCCACTGTTGACTATATAAATGACTGTATCTTGAATAAATGTGGAAGAGTTCTCAAAAAATTCCCTGCAGTCTGCATGATGACTCTGCACAGTCATCCTGTGGGTCCAAGTTGCCATTACCCCCAAATACACAACAACAGTTATGTATGTGTGGGTATATGTCTACTCCCGTGCACTCAGGTACACCAGGAACTGCAAAGAATGAAGCTCCCAGAGCTGATGGAGGCTGGGATAAAGTGACTTGCACAGAAAAGGTAAAACATACTTTGATCTTTTGAAGGAAGCCTTCTCCAGCTGGACATAACTGCAGTCATCTTGAATTATAAACACTTGCACTGCTCCAGATTATCCATTTGGTTTTTCCTGGATAACCTCTAGGCAAATCCTAAGTGAATAAAATCTTTTCAAGCGGCATATGGAGTTTACAGCTGGACCGTGGCTCCGGAAATGGGCCTGAGTTTTTGTGCCAGCTTAAGCTAGTCCAGGTCCTTTCCAACCTGAATGAAAGGAATTTTGTCTTATGCAATACATGTACCCTTCTTTCTGGCTCAAAAGGCAGGGATTCAGTCTTGTTGCCCCACAAGACCACCCTTTGCCTTGTTAGTAAGTTCCCCTATAAACTATCCTCTCTGCAGTACTACTTGTGCCACATCTCCAGAGTAAAACTGCACTTCAGGGCCTGTTCTCACATAGTAGGACAGAGTTGTTCCTGGTGCACATAACATTCCCTCCTCACCATGGCTCTGGGGTCCCCTCTGCCTGCTCACTCCTCAGTGCAGAAATCCCTGAGAGGCTGGTGTGCTATTGCTTGGCATTTTGTTTACTTTTGTTTTGATGGTTTTCTCTCATCTATTTTGTGTGTAAATATTGTCTTATTCTGAGACATGGTCTAGCTTTTTAGCCCAGGCAAGCATCCAATTCACCATGATGCTCATGCCTCACACTCACCAGTGATGAAATTACAGGCATGGGGACCACCACAGTCTCCTTTAACTTTTGTGAACAATCAGAGAAGAGCAGTGTGGTTGAGACTCATCTGAAGTCAAAGGCAGAGGAGAAGTCCTCAGAAGTGCCTCTTGCTGACATTCCTATCCCTGAATACAGCCTTCCTCTGAGAATCCTCACAAGGCATCTGGCAGGGACAGGTCTTCCTCTGTCTACACCCTGAGTAGGGGGCTTAGGCAGGCACCAGCTCAGTACTGCTCAATACCTGCATGTCCCCACACGGCTCAGGGCAGTGTCAGGCCAGGCCACCTAGTGGTATCGCGGGAGCCCAGCTCAACCACACAGTAACTGTGAGGCCATGATGACAAAGGGAAAGCCATTTTGTCTCAGGCCCACACGTATGCTGAGTATATGAAAAAGACCTTGAGTTCAGTGAAAGTGTCTGTGTAAAAGCGTGTCTGTGTGCCCTGTTCCCAGAAAGAAACCTCCGGGTGTCTCGGTAACTGCTCTAGAGAGATACGTCAGAAAGGCTCTGAGTGTTCTGTATAATGTCCTTGTAACTGTGGTATAGAGAAAAGTAGAAGTACCCCTAATCAACAAAAAATCTCTCCTGGGCAAGGGATTTAGCCCAGTCGTTCAGGTACCTATCTTACAAGCACAAAGGCCCGAGTTGAATCCCTGGTGACCACATACAACAACCACAGTTGTGATGACTGATGCTCACCAGCAATCAGTACCACTTACCACAGTGCTGGGCATGATGGCTTATGCCTGTAATCCCAACACTTGGTTGGCAGAGTCAAGAGGATTGCTGTGTGTTTGATGCTGAGCTCAGAACTGCATGAACTACAAAGCAAGACCTTGTATCAAAAAACAAAACAAAAAGATCTCCCTTTTGTACTTCTGCTTGCCTGGTTCATGCTCTCATCCCCTCTAAAAGGCCCCTAACTCAGAGTTAGGGTGGGTGTCTCTCTTAGTCCAGCATTTAGAGAGTGCCTTTTGGCCAGACTAATAAAAGTCTGCTTTGTCATCTAACCTTTGTCCAGTGCGTTCTCCCTTGGGTGACCCTCGCAGCAGCCTGCTCCCTAGAGCCTTTGGTGAGATCCCATCTTATAGTAACCATGCCTTCAAATTATCACCATGATACCACCGACTCCTTCATATGCAAGGAGGATGCAGATTCTGCTCAGAGGGAGACACAGAAGAGCTGGAAATGGCAGGAAGTGGGAGCTCATTCTGTACACCCCCTTCTACACTACAGGCTGGAGACATCCCTCATTTAGTTGGGAAACAGACAGAAAGGGACACCCTCATCCTGAAAAGCCCAGATGATTGTAAGTGACAACCTTTTGGTTAGGACTCACTAACAACCTGCTTCTCCCAGAGGGTCAGAATGCACAGAGAAGGAATAAAGGGCCTTCTGTGGTGCCCACTGCACTCTGCTGAGTCAGACTCCAACCCAGAGGACCCCATCCTTCAGTCAGGAAATAGATCGGAAGGAAAAAGAGGAAAAGCACGGAGGCCTCCTCTGGGTCTGGGATCAGGGTCACCCTGCTCTGCGGGGCACTTCCCTGTCAGTCTGCTGCTGCTTAGTCATAAGCAGGTGGACTCCGGGATTCACTGGGGGGGGGGTAACATTCTATAAAACGAAACAGTGATTTTTCATTTTTCATCAGTGTGTCTCCTGTGGGTAAAAAGGTGGTTTAGACTGAGAAAATACAGGAGGATTCACACTGTTAAGCTCTTGTTCTGCTTATTGAGGGGATGATATGAATTGACCCTGAATGGGTTGGCATGAGCTACTCAACACTGGCAGCTCCTCAGGATCCTTTTTCGTGTCCCTCATATCCTCAACAGTCCCAGATGACCCAGCACTAGGTACACCTGTTTACATGGAGGGCCTTCAAAACCATCTCCTAGACTCCCATTCATATGTACTGTCCACTTCAGCCAAGTACATTGGGAGAAACATAATCCTAACTACTCAGGAAACTGAAGCAAGTGCAAACCAGCCTGGGCAGATCGAAAAGACCCTGTCTCAAAAATAAAATGTATGGGTCTGAGATTTATCTCAGTGTTACCAATGTTGTCCTGGCAAGCACAAAGTCCTGAGTTCAATCCCTGGTAACCACAAATAAGGCCCGGCATGGTGTCTCATGCCTGTTATCCTAGTCTTTGGGAGGCAGAGGCAGGACGATTGCTGAGTTTAAGGCCAGCTTAGCCACAAAGTGAGTTCAGGGCCATCCTGAATTACAAAGTGAGACATTTTCTCAAAAGACTAAAAAATATATATATATACAATTCAGCAGACTAAGTAGGTATTCAGTGAGAACTCTTGCTTACTATCCATGAGTCTTGAGTTTAATCCCCAGTATCAAATATTGTTCCATTTAATGATTTTATACATCAGTTTATAATGAAATGAACGCTCTGCAATAGGAGACACCATTTAGTTTTCACAGGTATTCTGGCCACAGTTCAAGCACACAAGGTTCACAGAAGGCTTTATCTCTTCAAGCTTTACACTGAGGCAAGAAAATTGAGATACCTTGGATGTACCTCCCAACTCTGAGTCGTGCTTGGCCCAGGAATCTCTATGGCTTTCTGCATACACATTCTCGGTTCAGCCCACATGTGGAAACATCATCACAATCCTGACCACAGGCAGAGCCGACCTCTAGTCTCAGACAGATGGGGTGACTCAAGTTGCTACCTCATGTACAGAAGGTACTCTACAGACGCTGAGTACAAAACAAAAGGCTCATGCACAGAAGTGACTGAATCGGTGTCACTTGAGGAATATGGGAAGAGAAGAGACACGAGGGACTGCAGGAATGGCACCAGCCACAGTTACATGCTGAGGAGGGGCAGTTGGTCACTGAGGGACTTGAAGCAGGAGTTGTGCTACTTACTGAGGGAAAGAAGGCTTCATTCATCTCATCAGCAGAGGAACTTAGGGCCTGGCATTCCTTTTGGAGTATCTCCTTGTTTGTTAATTCTGCTCTAATTCTGGGAAGTTCTTGGATGTTTGGAACTAAAACACCTGTTCCTCATCAGGAAAGCCTGAGATGAGGCAGATATAATCCAACCAACTTCCACTGCCCCATCACTCCTCAGCTCCTTCTTCACTTGCCCAAACTCAGTGAAGCCATTGGACACTCTGACCAGTGGTCTTTGCCTTACGTCTCGTCCATGCATTGTTTCAAATCACTGGGCATCAGTGATCTCTTCAGCTTCCTAAGGTTTTATTTTATCAGAAAATAAAAAGTAATGAAAGAAAGCCATGACTCCAAGATAAATATACCAATGGGTTTTCTGGATCCCTGTGGAGGAAACTACCTCCCAACCTACACCTAATGCCCAAAAGGATAGACTGGTAATTCCCCTCCCCCAACAACCCCTACATAGTGACTGGAAATGACGGGGGGTCTTTGTTGCCCAGGCCTCATCTATATGGTGGGCAGATAGACGGTAGCCAACACCGATGCCACCCTCAGGAGGAGGGCAAGAGGCAGATAACGTGTGGGCTGTGCATCCTCCCCTCCGCTCCCAGCCACCAGGTGTGTAGATTTCTCGTGGTCGGCCATGATGCTCAGAGCCTTGAGCAGCTGCCTAAGTCACCTGGGCATCACTGAGTGGCGCTGAGTCCCTGTTCCTCAGCAGAACTCCTGGGCTCTTTCCTTCTCACTTCACCAGTCACGAGTAAGAGCTGAGGAAAATTGTTTGGGCCTGGATGTTGGGATGGGCACCCTGGTGTGTGACAGCTGCTTTCCTCCACCCATTTCCCTTCCCTGACAAGTCCCATCCCACACACCCTACCTGTCTTCCCCCACCACACACACAAGAGGGGGTGTTACAGAGCTTTGGCTGGCTTTGGAAATTTCCAGTAAATGAAAGCATCCACCACTAATGTGGGCAGATAGCTCAAGGGGAGGAAGAGGAGCTTGCCATCCCAGCTGGGTGAGTAGCAGGTACGAGGGTGACAGGCAGTCAGCACATGTTCCATGCTGTCAGTCACCCAGGACTGATCTGGTGTCCATACTTTCTCTCATATATGAAGATATTTGAGATTTCTAGAAAATGAGAAATAGTCCAGGTTTGCTTCCATCTCCCACCATTCCTGTTCTTGGATCAATTTAGAGAGGAAGTTTTCCCTAAGAATGCATGCCCCTTGCTCACAGAGGCTTTGCCAAATCTTACTTAGCTAAACTCCCTGGGAAAAACCATGATTCATTCTCAACCAACTGCTGTTCCACATAAGCATCTTCTACCTGTCTTCCTGAAATAACTGGGCTACAAATATTGATGGCCTCTTGAACAGTGGGAACTTCCTAAGCGTACGAATAAGCTGCTTCTCACACTAGAGGTAGAAGAAGCTCATAGGCTACATAATGATACCTGCCTTAAAACAAAACACAAAAAGACAAAAAACTACAACAAAAAACCCCTACAAAATTCCAGTTATTCCAATTTCTGTTGTATCAGTGGCTTTGAAGGCTTTGCTCACATCACCTCCACAATCAGGTCTATTCTTCCTCTCTCATGCCCTAGGGAGCACCCCAGCCAGGTCTCTGCAGATGATGCTTCTAGGGAATATTGCTGAACTTCAGTTATATCAAAGCAACCCACATTTTGAGACATCTCTGCCCTCTAGTCTACAGTGTCCCTGGATTCTGATTGGTCCAAAAATTTCCCATGATTGACTGTTTTTCACGGGGCATCCTGCCAACAGCAGAAAGTACACACCTGTCCAGAGCTCCACAATCTCTGCAAGCATGCTCAGCAGGCTTCTGCATTCCTGGTGGCTGTCATGGTTCCCTTGGGTGATTTGTTTACAAGTACTCTAAGAGATAGTCTCTTCTATCTGTGTCTCTTCCTTCATATTTATATGCCAGAGTTATTAGCTCAAGAATACCATATTAATATTACATTAGAATACATTTATCATACATTCAAACAAGAGTGCATTAGTATTTGTTTAATTGGCCAAGAAACTTCAGGCCAGCTGAATCATTCTGGTCACGTGCTCAGCTCTGGGCCCAAATTATCCCTGTTCCAATCTGGCCTCTGAGACTTTGCATCTGTGAGCTCTCCTCCAGAGCAAGAGAGGTTTAACTGGACTCAGGCCTTTACTCAAAACAGGACCTTGCCTTGCCCCACGATTCTTTTTTCTCCCTCTCCTTTAGTTCTGCCACTCTTAGGAATGTTCTGTTAGCTCCTCCCTTTCAGGATTGTTCTGTAAACTCTGCTCCCTTCTGTGAGCATGCTCACCTTCCTTCTATGACTATCAGGAACGTTCTGTAACTTCACATCAGGGTGCATCCTTGCCTATCTCGTAGACCCCTATATAAGGAGGCTCTCCGTAAGCAGAGTTCAGAGTACAAATTCCATTGAGCCCACTGCCATAATACATGTTTTTCTCCATCTCTTCAAGTGACCATCAGATTTCCAAGTCATCGAATTGCAATAGTCATAACTCTGAGGTGTAACGTCCAGCTGTGTGTCCGTGGCACTTGGCTGTGACACTCAGTTGTAACCTTTGGCTAAAGCACTGAGTTACTCTGCTTTGCCACAACACAACAACCACCTAAATCCAGAAAGGGTAAGTGAGAGATTCACAGCACCAGAGAAAAGAATCTCCAACATGAGCCTCTAAAGCTGGAACTAAGTGAAACCCCTGAAATAGGTTACTGTAAACAGTGGGAGAAGAAGGACCATGCTGTAGAGAAATAAGACAGGTCCTGTTCAGCAAGACAGGTCCTTGCCTTGCTTCCATGGTTTTGGTTTTTTTTTTTTTTTTTTCCTCTCCACAGAAATGTTTTGTTCCAGAAATATAACAGTTTGTGCTTCTGGGTAGCTCCTGCACAATGTATCAAAATGGTTTTTTTGTTTATTTGCTTTTTGGCAGGAGATTTTTGGAGATACCAAGGGTCAAAGTCAGGATCTTGTGCTTGCCAGGCAGCTGCAGCACCATTGAGCTACATCTCGGCCCTGATTTTTTAGTAACATAATGACCTCTCTGTGTTTCTCTCCTCAGAATGTTCTGTAACTTTGATCTCTTGCTTCTGTGAGCGTGCTTGCCCACTATGTCCTTCAGGAACATTGTGTTAAGCTCTAGTTCCTCACAAGAACATTCTGTTAAGCTCTGTCCCCTTGCCAGAATGGTCTGTGCTTCAGTGAGCACACTCGCCTACCCTGTAGATCCCTATAGAAGAAGGCTTTCATTTCTGGTAGAGCATGTAAACCTTGAAGTGGGAACTCCACTTAGCCAGGTGGCATAATAAATGGTTTTTTCTCCACCTCTTGAGTGACCACTGAATTCTTGAGTCTTCAAATTTCAATAGTGTTTACCCAGAGCTGTAACACTGAGCTGTAACACTCAGCTATAGCACTGAACTGTTTCACTCTGCCACAACACTGGGACCCCATTTCTATCCAGTACCTGAGGATGTCCATGAAGAAATCAACACCATACCTGGAGATGTAGTAGCTGCCACCAAAAAGCAATACCTGGCCCACCACTCTGGAGACATTCATGATGTGGCCTTGTGCTTTCCTCAGTAAAGACGTTAGAGACACCTACATGACCCCCACCAGGTTCATGGGTTTGTTTTTTTTTAGGTTTTTTGAGAGAGGGTTTCACCTTGTAGTTCAGGCTGGCCCTGAGCTCAGCCGCAAAGTCACATTACAGCAATTCTCCTGCCTCTGCCTCCCGAGTGCTGGGATTATAGGCGTGAGCCACCACTCCTGGCACTGTGGTGTATGGTACTGGTTGCTGCTGGGTGTGAGTCTCCATGCCCGGTATGGTATGTGGTTACCGGGGATCGAACCCGGGCCCTTGCGCTTGCAAGACAGGCGCCGGAACCACTGAGCTAACTCCCCGGTCCCCCATAGGTTCATGTTAAGTATGTTCATGAAGTCCTATTTGCTCACTGGGTACAGATGGGAAGGAGATGCCAGCATTATTCACCAGGCCCCAGAGCCCTAGGAATAGTGGGGAGATAAGAGAGTCACACTACGTGTGTCTGTGCTCACAGTTATACCTCAAATTCATCTTCCAGCAATGGAAAGCATTCTCTCCTGGGAAGTAAGAATGACATAAAACAAGATGACCCAGTGTCTGCAAGACTTGAGCTACAGTCTTCCTGGATGGCAGTTGATGCCTTCTTCCATCTTTGATTCTTCATGACCAAGAGAGTCACCTCATATTTGATTACTGAAACAATGCTATTGAAGAACTAATTTGCATCCAGGAAGCTGAACAATCAGAAATGATGATTGGCTTTTTTCAAATTAAAATCAATCTTGCAGCATTTATTTTTTCAGATAATCTGCACAGCTAATATACATTGCTGCCCTACTAAAAAACAAAAACAAAAAACAAAAAAGAAAAAAAACAAAAACAGGAAGAGAAGGAACAGAGGAAAAGGAAAAAAAGACGAACACATGGGTGGGATTTGGCTGAGAAACAAAGAAGTGATGTTCTAGTTGGGGGAGAATTTAAGAAAAACTGTTTGTCCTCAGGAAACTGACCTTGAATCCAAAGACATCGATACCAACCAAGCTTCCTGAGTGTGTCTGCAAAACCCGACAGGCAACCTTAGGGTGGGGACTTGGCTGCTTCTGCTGCCTCAGTATCGAGCTCCACTATCAGTCTCAAGGAATGGCACCCTGTGAGGCCAGCCCCCTTTTTCCTGTTTGGTCTCTCGGACATGATTTTCAGCTAACTACCCCTCAAGGCCCAACACCCACTTCTAAGAACAAACAGTGTTTATTTGTCCCATAGCACAGTGTAACATAGTGCAGCATGGGCCTGTGAGTACAAAACCTAGGGCAAAG
Source organism: Petromus typicus (assembly GCA_004026965.1). NCBI lineage: Eukaryota > Metazoa > Chordata > Mammalia > Rodentia > Petromuridae > Petromus > Petromus typicus. The sequence continues at coordinate 4,791 of PVIR01024481.1, read as the reverse complement.
GGTGAAGTCTGACAATCTGGAAGAGCTGGCCAGGGCAGCCTGGGCCTGTTCTGCACGGAAACACACCCTCTCTCTTTAGAAAAGCATTTTTTACCACTAAGATACTTTATCTCTAAGAAATCAAATGTATGTGTGTTTAAAGAGATTTAAGTAAAAAAAATTTACCAAGATGGTGTGTATGACAATAAAATGTATAAACAATTCTCATAGTCAGTCATTTCTTGTGTTTGAAGAAATAGGGCTGTATCAAATGATAAGACAGTCTAAACAATTAAACTTTTTTAGAAGAAATTTCATTAGATAGTAAAACTTCTCTTCATTTTTTAATTGAAAGAAAAGATATAAACTATGAACAAAATATATTACCATATGTCAACTTTTAATACTATTTATGCCTGAATGGTAGGTAAAGGGCTCACTTTCTTAGGACTTTGTACATCTCAGTATTTTTGACAAGAATTGTATATTTGGCAATTATTCGTAGATGAAATAAACCATTGATCCTTTATTTAGTGGTAGCAATAAAAAAAAAAAAAGGATAGTGAAAGAGAAAGCAAAAGTGACTATTACTTTTTGCTCTACCATCAGTTCTTTCTCTCATGCCTGTTCTGGAAATAGGAAGATCTTAGCTCGCTAGAGGAAAAGGCTGAGTTCCAGTGAGAACAAGCCACAGGGCTGAGTCATGAGCCTAGCTCCAGCGTATGCCCAGCCGCACACAGCTCTGGTGCTGGTCCCCAGCCTCCCCAGAAGAGACCCCCATCTCTAACCAGACACTTGGCATCCAGCAACCCAGAATGCGTGCTTCAAAGGGAAGCAGAGGACAGAGGAAGTCTGCAGGCAGGGTCCCCACAGGGCACCTCTCATCAACACGCCGGGGTTCCAGGATGGGAAAAGAGACAAGGGGGCTCAAGAAACCACTGTGCTTTGTCGCCATTGCATCCGCACTGGGGTTGGAGCCTGCTGGCTTCCAGGCCTACGCCGGAAGAGCACCCAGGGACTGAGTATAAAAGCGGGCAGCTCTGCAGAGGTGGTGTTTGGGGCCATTACATTCATGGGATTGGAGCTTGCTGGCCTCCAGAACCCTGTGAGAAGAGCACCTAGGGACTTAGTATAATAGTGGGCAGCACTGCGGAGGTGGCGATTGGCGCCATTGCAGTCGCTCCAGAGTTGGAGCCTACCAACCTCCAGGCCCACACCGGAAGAGTGCCACAGGACTGAGTATAACAGAGGACAGAGCCAGGGAAGCAGCAGCATGTGCCATCGCAGTCAAGGACAGCCAGAGTCTGACTTTCTCCATGTCAATTGGAGAAGCACATCCAGGGACTCTGTATTGGTAAGTATGTAGGCCTGTTCGAAAGTCAGCCAGTACCACTGTAGCTGCATAGGGCCTGCAGCCTACTGGCTTCCAGGCTGACTGCACAAGCGAGCCCAGGGACTCTGTACTGGTGAGCAGGCAGGCCTATTGGAACCTCAGGTAGCAGTGCAGGAGCCAGAGCCTTCTTGCCTCTAAGCAGATGAGAGAAGGTGTTCTGACTGTATTGTGTGAGTGCCTCATATGGTGAGCCAGAACTAGGGGTTTTTCTTTAGGTCCCAATAAAGACTGTAAAGAACAACCCAGGAAACACTGATATCCTAAGGTTCCTATATATTAGGAGGAAAGAGACTTGCAACAAACATTGCCAGAAAACAGGGCAGGTACAAAGCCATAAACAACAGCAACAACAAAAACTCAGAGATGAGGAAACACTCAAAGTCTCAGATACAAAGATCCTCACCTCAAAGTAACACCGGGAGAAGGGAAATAGAGAAGTTTGAAGGCCATTCTCCAGGGTCCTCAAAAATGGTAACCAAAGCAGATTTAGTAAAATGGAAATCAGAACTGATCTCTGAGATGAAAGCAGAGATATTGGACACAGTCAACACTATGACTAATAAAGCTAAAGAGGAAATCATCAAGTTGATAGAATCCAAGGTAGCAAAAGCAATGGAACCTTTTAAACACCTACAAGCAGAAGTCTGGGAAATTAAGAAAGAAAGTGAAAGTTTACACAATTGAATGAATATGGCAGAAGACCGAATTTCAGACCTAGAAGACAGGAACTCAGCCAATTAACAGGAAAGCCACAATCTATGGAAAAAGCAAGGGATAATGAAAAATCAAACAGCTCTTAGATGACTCAAAGAAGAATAACATAAGATTGTTTGGAGTCCCTGAGGAAACAGGAGACAATGCTAAAGACATTAAAAAAAACTATTCACAGAGATAATGGCAGAAAACGTCACAAGAAAAGGAAAAGAATTGGACATACAAATATATGAAGCATACAGAACTCCACACCCCTGTGACATGAAAAAATCTACACCTAGGCATATAATTATAAACGTTCCAGATATCCAAAAAAAGAATGAAATACTGAAAGCAGACAGAGAAAAGAAAACAATTACATTCCAAGGGAAGCCTGTCAGGATCACAGCGGACTTCTCAATTCAAACACTGAATGTAAGAAGAGCCTGGAGTGAAGTCTTCCAAGCCCTAAAAGAAAACAACTTCCAACCCAGACTGATGTATCCTGCAAAACTATTCTTCAAAATTGATGGGGAAATAAGATACTTCCATGACAAACAACACCTGAAAAACCTCACAAATATGAAACCTGTGCTCCAAAACATTCTAAAGAATATCTTGGAGAAAAATAAGGAAAGTCACAAATCCATGAGACTTAACCAAGTCAACCCATGGGACCAAACAAGAAACTGATGGGAAAAGGGCAAAAGTAGAATAACAGAGCCAAGAACAGGAAAACATGGCAGCACTAAATTTACCTATATCAGTCATAACAATTAATGTCAATGGACTTAACATTCCAATTAAGAGATACAGACTGGCAGAGTGAATCAAGCAGCAAGATCTGGGCCAGGGATAGAGCTCAGTGGTTCTGGCGCCTGTCTTGCAAGTGCAAGGGCCTAGGTTCAAACCCTGGTAACCACATGACAATATTGGGCGTGGAGACTTGCCCCAGCAGCAATCAGTACCACATACCACAGTGCCAGGTGTGGTGGCTTACACCTGTAAACCCAGCACTTGGGAGGCAGAGGCAGGAGGATTACTGGGATGGGTGTTTGAGGCTGAGCTCAGGGTCAGCCTGAACTACAAAGTGAGACCCTGTCTCAAAAACAAAAACAAACAAACAAACAAAAAAGAAGCAAGATCCTACAATCTGCTGCATACAAGAAACATACCTAATTCAGAAAGAAACCCATGGACTGAAAGTAAAGGGATGGAAAACAATACTCCATGTGACAGGAATCAGCAAGAAAGCAGGAGTGGCGATTTTATTTGGAGACAGAACACACTTCAAGCCAAAACTGATAGAGATAAAGTTGGACACTATCTTTTAGTACAGGGAAAAATCCAAGAGAAAGAAATCACAATCTTAAATATCTATGCTCCAAATTCTAATGCACCCAACTATATAAAACAAACATTAATGGACATGAAAAACCAGATAAACTCTAATACAATAATAGTAGGGGATCTGAATACCCCACTGTCACAAAGAGAGAGAGTGACTGGACAAAAAGTCAATAAGGAAATCCTTGAGCTCAACCAGACTCTTCAGCAAATGGACTTAATAGATGCCTACAGAGTATTTCACCCCACAAAGTCAGAATTTACATTCTTTGCAGCTGCTCATGTATCATTCTCCAAATAGACCATGTGCTCATTCATAGAACAGATTTAAGAAAATATAAAGGGATTGAAGTTATCCCTTGTATACTGTCAGACCATAGTGCCTGAAATTGGAACTGAATGGCAAAGGAAATCCCAGGATCCTCACAAACACATGGAAACTGAACAACATTCTGCTGACCAACCAATGGGTCATAGAAGAAATTAGAGAAGAAATTGAGCAGTTCTTACAACTAAACGATAACCCCAGTACAACATATAGAAATTGATGGGACACAATGAAAACAGTTCTATAGGGAAAATAGCAGTGAAAGCCTACATCCAGAAAACGGAGCAAGCTCAAATAAACAACTTAATGCTGAACCTCAAGCAACTAGAAAGAGAGGAGCAAAACAAACTCAAAGCTCACACTAGGCAAGAAATTATAAGGATCAGGGCAGAAATTAATGCAATAGAAACCAAGAGAATGGTTCAAAAAAATCAATGAATCGAAAAGTTGGTTCTTTGAGAGGATAAACAAAATTGATAGACCCTTAGCCAACCTCATTAAACAAAGGAAGGAAAAGGCTCATATCTATGCTATTAGGAATGAAAATGGAGAAATTACTACTGACCCAGAGGAAGTCCAGAGGATAATAAACACCTACTTTGAAAATTTATACTTCAATAAAATGGAAAATGTAGAAGAAATGGATAGATTTCTAGATACATATGAACTCCCAAAGCTGAATAAAGAACATATAGACATGTTAAATGCCCCAATATCAATCTGTGAAATTGAAAATATAATTAACAACTTGCCAACAAAGAAAACCCCTGGACCTCACAGTTTTACTGCTGAATTCTATAAAACTTTTAAAGAAGAGTTAGTGCCTCTACTTCTGAAACTCTTCAATGAAACTGAAAAGGAAGCAGTACTCCCAAACTCATTCCTGGAAGCAACCATTACCCTGATTCCAAAAGCAGAGAAAGACCCAACCAAAAAAGAGAACTACAGGCCAATATCTCTAATGAATATCGATGCCAAAATCCTCAATAAGATCCTGGCAAACAGAATACAGAGAATTATCAAAAAGATTATACACCCTGACCAAGTTGGA
>PVIR01024480.1:0-25855 GCA_004026965.1 Petromus typicus | reverse complement strand
AAAAATGAGAATTAAGTTGTGTCTTATACTGGTACAAATCTCCATTATGGAGTGCAATCATGATGTGTATATTTAATGTACCAATAAAGATTTTTTTAAAAAATTCTACCAGAAAATCTTAATCAATCTCTATTTGGAATTACAATGATAACTGAATATGAAAAAATATGTAGCTTCTGGTACATTTGGGGCATTTACCTTTGAAAACTTTTTTTATTTGCATCACATAGGAGATATATTTTTGAAACCACTAACATGTTCCCTCATTCAATCATACCATTTTCTCTATTAAAGTTTTACATATACATTTGACCCAAAGGATGCAGAAAAGAGACAAGGAAGATTAAATCAGACTAATAGAAATGTGAATCTGGAAATCTGCACCAGCCATATTTGGGGATTCCATCCGCACGATTTCTGGATGTGCACCTTGTACATTTGAAAGAGCAATTGGAACTCGAAGCCCAGCAGAGCCACAGACACAGACAACACAACAGGGGCTCAACACCCACACGCATGTGGAGGCAACCCCCAGCCTGTGTGAGTTCAGAATATACATGCTTGTTTTTAAGAAAAAGAAGTGAGCAAATGGAACATTAAAGAACTTAACATTAACTTTCCCTGAAACAAAATCGCACCAAATTTTGGAAATGTCCAACATCTCATGTATTTCACGAGAAAATTCCGAATTGTTTACTCGATCCATACAGTGGGAAACTCACTCTCGTGTCTGCAGGCTGAGGCCTCTTTCTGTGTCAGAAACCTGGCAATCTATAGGAAGTTCCAAACTCCGCAGAAAGCAATCCAAGTTACAGAACGCTGCACAAAGCCGCGCCCGCGGGAAGCTGCTTCGTTTCGACTCAGACTAGAAAACAAATGAAGCACTTGCTGTTTTAGTCTCGCTGCCTGTTACTAAAAAAATATAGTTGTCAGCTACCGAGTATCCACAAGGAAAGGGCTCCGCCAGCCGCGAATCACCTGCCACTGGCTTTTGCCTATAGGAAGACAAAATACACCTGTTTTCTTTCCTTATGAGAATCTACGACTCCTTAGTCACCGCGCGATATAACACGACATCTTCTCGCCCACTGTTCCCATCATCACAAATAAATACCCTCCCCAGCGCTGTGCTAATCCCCCACCAGACTTATTTCTGTGCAGCTGAAGGACACCGGGATCATTACATTTAGTGCCTCTATTATATGACATAGGTATAAAAGATTAAGTGAAAACAAAAATAATATACCAAACTATTTTAAAGCTCGTACTGGATTCTCATGGCAGAATTCTCAATGTGGTCCTCCTCTGTTAGACACTCTCTCATCTGCTTAAAAATCGTGCACGAAGCGAGAAACCTATACATTTAGAAAGATCACAGAGACCTGCATGAAACCTGATGATTCTCTGTGTCCTATAAGGTGAAATTAACTGAAAAGAGATAAATGCTACACCAGCATTTTTACTGTCAGCCTCATAAAAGCTTCTTGTATTTTCAACTTAGCCTTATCCTAGTTCTTCTCTCATTCTATATCTTAGGCATTTAATGATATTTAATGCCTTTATAGTTATTACCTACCTTTATTTGATATTGTTTCATAGTTTTATCCTGCATTAAATTAGGGTACCATTTTTAAAAATCTGCTCTAATCACATGCTGTAAATTAAAAGGCCAATTAATTTTTTTGTTAAAGAGCTTAATAGGTCTGAAATTAAGATGGATTTACCGGTTGCTGATTACAATTTTGTATAATTTTGTAGGCTCCAGACTTAAGGAAGGCAATTATTATGAGCTCATAAATTGATGAAGTAAACTCAAGCAAGTATTTATGTTGTTCTGATGCAAATAAAATTTTATATATGAGATACTGCCCAGTAAGTAGAGCAAAAGGCCAAGAATAAGGAGACACAGATCTAAACATTTACTATTGAGAGTGAGTGACTTTCAACAAAATATTAAACTACCTACAGAGTTCATGCTGCTATCCTATAAAGTAACAGATTTAGGCTACATATCTACATTATGCCTTAAACTTTCAAAGTTTATAGATTTCTGAATTATTTAAAAATAGTTCCAAATCTTTGCTTCACTTGGATAGATAAAAATCTAGCCCATAATTTAATTTAGCATTTTATAAAAAATCATTGAATACTCTAGTTAGTGATTGTTCAGAAGCAAGCTGTCAGACAAAGTGGGACATAAAAGGAGGTTGGTAGCTCTTTTTATTCATTTGCTTCATAAAGCAAAATTGAAGAGCAATATTTCTGTAGCTCATATGATGGTCATACTTGTGCAAGCAGTTTCCCTTTCACTCTCTTATCTCGAGTTGACATGCAATTTAAATAATATTTATTAAGTACTATTTTGCAGGGTAAAGATTTAGAAATTCAACATGAAGGTATTTTGAACTCATGGAATCATACTCCTAGCCCATTTAGCCATTCAGAATATTTTTTAGACACTCACAATAAAAATTAAAGAGGACAACATTTTGCAGCGCACCCCTCATTTTTTCTTGGAATAATAACAACATCAACCAAAGGCTAGAACCTACCGACTCAGCAATATACATTAGTCATGAGAGTTTGCATATCTGATATTTTATTAACTGCCTAACAACTGTATTATTTCATTAAGATACACAAATTCAACATCTATGGAAACTTTATTTTAGAAGAAGAGAAAAATATTACCAGACAAATATTTAAATAAAACTATGAAGTCCCACGAGTGAACACATAGAAGTACTTAATTTAGAGTAATTGTTTGTCTATGCATTTGTGCTGCTACAAAAGACTCTCTGACTTTTGGGTAATTCACAGAGAACAGAAATTTACTTCTTACATCTCTGGAGACTGAGAGTTGAAGACCAAAACACCAGCAGGTTTACAGCCAAGAAGAGCCTGGCTCCAGCATTGGTATGCAGCCTGTCCCAGGAGCCTTGGGAGTCTGAAATGCTGTGGCCTCATGTGACAAAAAAAAAAAAAAAAACCAGAAAAGGACCAAAATCCCTTTGTCAATCCCTTATAATGAGATTAATCCATATATGAGTTTCATTGCCTAACTATCTCCCATAAGTCTGAGAATTAAGTTTCCAATACATGAATTGTCAGAGATATAATTAAACCCTAAGATAATTTTAGGAAATACATTTTGAGTTGAAAGCTAAAGCAGATAAAAGTTTTAGGGAGTAGGCTGTGCAAACAAATTCCTAAAGTTTGAACAACAGAACTAGACCATGACTGCAGAGACTAAAGCAAGATTATGACCAGAACAAGTTAAACTTTCAGTATAATTTGGAGGCGTATAGGCCACATGAGGAATTTTAAATTTAATTCCAATGGTAACACAAATTTTTGAAAAATGTTTAGAGAAAGACTATTTTGGTGGGAAAGATGATTGAATCACTCTGGGAACATGTTACATGTATGCTACACTTAAAGACAAGGAAACAAATCAAGCAAATAATTAGAAGGTACTGATTTAAAAGGTAAAATGGTACTTGTAAAATATCATGTACATATAGCTAAAGAGAAAAGAGAGAGATTCCATGTTTCTTAATGGAGACACATAACAAAAGCCTCTACTTTAAGAAAACACAATATAGCAATTTAAATATGATTTATAGAGAAAGATATTATTAAGTAAAACCAATGAGTGAATCAAACTTTACTGTCATATTTTATAATGCAAACTTTATGCTGATCTCTAGGTGTCTAAAAAGATTCTCCTTTAAACAACAATATTTGCAAGGGATGAATTAATATAAAACAGAAAGCAAAGATTATGTATACAGGGGGTTGGTGGTTGTAGGGCAGGAGGGAAGGGGAAAAATGACAATCAAGTCATGTCATGTTCTAGTACAAACTTTCAATACTGAATGAGATGATGATGTGTATTCATAACGTACCAATAAAGATTTAAATTTTTAAAAAAGAGAACACAGCCACACATTTTGGCACACACTGGCATGCTGAGCAGCACACGCTGGTCTGTCATTGGATGACACTATTTATGACTTCATCGCCATCAGTCATAAAACATGAAATTGATTTTTATTTACAGGTATAAGCAAAAGAATCAGTTTTTCCTTTCTTGATGAGAATCATATTGATAATTATTTTTATGAAAAATGTAAAATAAAAACTAGTAAGAAATCCTACAAATACTATATAAGATACATATGTTTCTGCATCTACCATGCCCAGATTCATAATTCAGAGCTGAGGACACATCTGGAAATCTGCACAAAGTTCCTAATAGAAATAGTTTAAAATTGTCAACCAGAGTATTTACTATTTCCTACACAATAGAATTGTTTCTCCTTATTATATCCTATATGATGCTGGCATCCAATAATCTTATTTAATCTTATATGTAAGAGAAGAATTCCCATCTGTCTTTGTAAGCCTTCCTATCTTTCTGGAAGTTACATGCTCACCATCAGACCACCGGAAATACATTTTTCTTGATACACTCATAAATGAGATTAAGTACAAAAAAAGGTAGACAAATATTCTCAATAAGTCCTACACTTAAAAGTTTTGAGAGTAAGAAGTATTTTCTTAATAAAAAAGTTTTTAAATCTTCTTCTTTCACTTTTTTTTCAGCGTAGTCCATTATGTGTTAAATGGTGCAAAACTTGATGCTCATCAATTAAGCTAATCAAAAAAGCATGACTGCTTTCGCTATCAAAGTCACAGCAAAGATCAAATACTCTGGTAAGTTCTCTGCTACATACTGAGCCCGTGAAAGGTACTGGAAGATTTTCCTTCTCAGAAGGTCATGCTTTTCATTGGATGGAATTACCTACATGTCTTCTTGAAAGGGCAAAATAATCACATCCCAAGCATTATATAAATGTTAAATTGTCAACTATTTTATAAAAACCTGTGAGAATTCCAACTCATATATACCTTCAGGGATGCAAACATATAATTAAAGGTAGGTAAATATTCTACATTTAATTAATTTTCATCACAGGGTTATGCTTAAAGAAACTCAAATATTTGAGCATGACAATGGGGCTTATTTTTACTAGTATTTTGTAATAATATGCAGTTACTCAAATACATTTTTAAAATATTGAAATCACCTAATGAAATGTTTCAATTATTAGAAACACACAGATATGCACATTGGAACATAATATACAAATGTATTGTGTATGTGTACTTATATGTGTGTATATATATATATATATATATATATATATTTTTTTTTTTTTAGGTTTTTTGAGACAGGGTCTCACTTTGTGGTTCAGGCTGGCCCTGAGCTCAGCCTCCAATTCACATCACAGCAATCCTCCTGCTTCTGCCCCCAAGTGCCGGGATTACAGGAGTGAGCCACCACACTCGGCACTGTGGTATGTGGTACTGGTTGCTGCTGGGCGTGGGTCTCCACACCCAGTATGGTATGTGGTTACCGGGGAATCGAACCCGGGTCCTTGCGCTTGTAAGACAGGCGCCGGAACCACTGAGCTAACTCCCCGGCCCATGTATTTTTATATATTAATACAAATATAAACATATACAATGTGACTAAAATATATAGCAAAGGCTTAAAATAAATGTAAAAATAAATTTGTCACCATAAATGTCAAATTGCTACCCATGCCCCTGGAAATACTTCCCCCCACTTCAAGCATGCTCACCCATCCTTCTTGCCTTTTCTGAAACAGCCCCAGTGGCTTCTTTCCTGATTGTTTGCTCCTGGCTCCCTCAGTGTCCTGAGCTGATTCAAAATGTTTACAGCAATTTCTGACAAGCATAAACAGCCTGTGTGTCATCACTCACCTTACAGCTACAGCTACACCTCACCTGCACAGCCCTGTGCAGATTCCAGCTCCTCTCTAAAGTCAAAAGAGAATGAAAAGAAAACATCTAGAATTGACTCAGGATATCAAAGCAGCACAACAGCACAGCTGAAGAACTTCAACAAGAGGACTAGCAGACTGCGTCAGACAGAGATGAGCAGAACAGGATGACTGTGCTCAAGGCATAAGAGATTGGCAGTGGGTACTGAGCTCAGCAGCACTGCCACCTGCCTGGAAAGCGCCAAGTCCTCAGTTCAATCCCCAGTACTGCAAAACACAGGAGATTAATGGAAAGATGTCTTTTACTATAATAATTGATTTAATTTAAACAGTCACTATATATGTAGATCACACACATACATAGATGCACGTCCACATAAGTATATCTTTTCTGAGAATGAAAGAGGATTTATCATTATTCTTGTAAGGTTATTGAAAGGAATTGAATCCTAAAAATGAATACTCTAGTGAAGTATTAATTCACTGATTCATAGAATCATTAGATTGGAAGAGAACCTGACGTTTTCTCTAGCATCCACACCTCTTTAGAATACAATATTGAAAATAACTGCATATGGGGCCGGGAAATTAGCTCAGTGATTCTGGTGCCTGTCTTGCAAGCGCAAGGACCCGGGTTCAATTCCCCGGTAACCACATACCATACTGGGCATGGAGACTCACGCCCAGCAGCAACCAGTACCACATACCACAGTGTCGGGTGTGGTGGCTCACGCCTGTAATCCCAGCACTCAGGAGGCAGAAGCAGGAGGATTGCTATGATGTGAGTTTGAGGCTGAGCTCAGGGCCAGCCTGAACCACAAAGTGAGACCCTGTCTCAAAAAACCTAACAAAAAAAAAAGAAAATAACTGCATATGCCTCCATGTATGTAATGTGTTTCATTTGCATATTAAGAGCAACTTTCCTATTATCACTGCTTTGGAAAAAGGAGATTTTCCATCTTCAGTGAAAAAGCTCAACATTTCTTCTTCCATATTCCTCATTTGAAAGCAGAAAATTGGATTTAATAACCTTTGCAGTCTCTTTCCTTTTGCGATCTCTGAATTCCACTCTTACCTCTTCCAGGGAGGGCAAGTGGAGGAGGAGCTGAGTTTGAGGATAAAGAAGGAAAGAGTTATTGATCTGAGGCTTGAATGATAGGCAGAATTTGAACAGGGGAAGTTAGAAGCTGATCACATTCTAGATGAAAATGACAGCAGAAGACAGTGGGTTTGTGATGGAGTAGTAAATAGATTTATAAAGAACAATTAAATGGAGCTGTGGATAGCTCACTCTCTCCCTCTCTCTCTCCCTCCCTCTCTCCCTCCACCAACTTTGTGTGTGTGTGTCTGTCTGTCTGTCTCTGTCTCCCCACAATAAGTAAATTCAACCAGATGGTCCACATATTACATGCAGCAAATCCAAGAAGGATACATGTGTGGGATCTGGAGAGGACAACATACAATTCAATACATTAGAACTCAGAAATTCACAATTCAAGCTCAACTTCTCTAAGAATCTCCTTCTCTTCCTGCCTCTGCTTTTCCATGAACACAGGATTATTATTTTAGCCTTGTTATTCTAAGTGGTTTATTATTCTTGATGAATAGTGAATTATTCTAATAGTGCTTATTATCTATTCATTACAACTTGAGGCTGATTAGGAGTGAATAGAAGCTAAGGAAGCCTTTCCAATAGCAAAATTAGATGTCTATACTTCTGAAGTGCTTATTTCTTTCAGTGTCAGTAATTGCTCTGGTAGTTTCTGTTCTCTCTCTTTCTCTCTCCCCTCTCTACTTTAAAGAGATATAGTCCAATAGTTCTAAAATAAAGAAAACTTATCTTTACATAGCTTTATTCTTATCTCAGTGTTTCACCTTCAAAATGTTTGTCACAACCCTGATTCATTTTGAATCAGTGGGACATGGCACACATAATGCAATGGGCCCATCACAGTTACTGTATGACACATGCACCCATATGAAGCTCTGTCTTACTTACACTGTAGCAACCCCACCCTTCAGCGCATCCTCATGTGTACACTCTGCTTATTATTTTTTTCTTTCTGTCCTGCTGTCACCTGTCTAGTCTTTGGGCTTAGCTCATCCCTAAACTATTAAGCACACATATATATTCAATATATCCACATACACGTGTGTGTATACTACTGCTTCTCTGGCTGAGCCCTGAATAATACCATCTTCATCACCATGTTATTACTATTATATTATAGCATCTACATTCTTCTCTATAGCAACAGTTCTAACTTTTCTCTATAAATAAGCAATCAGAATTTTAAAACACTGCCATTATGTTGTTTTCTCCAGGGTTTAGTACTGTGCTTTGACATATAAAATACAAGGTATTATTTTGTGTTGTTAAATAATTAGATTCTCCCTGGACACTTGACTGGCTTGGAAGTTGTGGAATTTGGCATTCACTGGATTTGGATATAACATTTTGTCCCATGCTCGTCATTCGCTTGGTACTGAATTTGCAAGCTAGATATCACTGACTTGCTATTCTTCCCAGCAAAACAATTTGCACAGTGCTCCTCGATTTTGGTATCTGTCACATCATCCAGGACCAGCTAATGACAAAAGCTAAGCAATTAGCATTGTATTTGGGATACCATAGACTAGGGCAAATCTAGGACCAAGTTCTTAGTAAGCAAATCAAATTCCAATTTAAGTTAAATGGTTACAGCTTAGGAAAAGTACAACCAATCAGGAAATGCCAAGTGACCCCTAATGAGAGAACTTATTGGCCGAGATCCATGAATTAACCTCTAACTGAACAGTTTCCACTTAAACCAAATATTTTTCATGTTTTGCTCCTATATACAAGAGCTCAAATAATGTTTGGTTTGATGCTGTTTCATTCCTAAATCACTGTCAGCTCAAATAAAACTAAAAATTTTAGTGTGCCTAATTTAAACTTTTAACAATGTTATTAAATAAAAAATGGAGGTAGTCAGGGAAATATGTAATAATTATTCTTTAAATTGTTATTATGATAAAAATTTCAAGTTGATGATCAGATAAATGGTTTTTCTGGTTTTCAGATCTCAAGCTTGTTCATCTCCATCCAATCAAAGGTAAGGACAATGGTCATTTTTCCTCCTCATGACAACTGTAGACCTTCTGACTCACTTACAGAACCTGGATTATATTATTGTAGCCTCTTGCATGTCTGTCACCCTGGAACCTCATCTCTCTGCCTCTCTAATAATTTTTAGATCCTTATCCACTTTTCTGGCATTTGCTTGTTTTTTGGAGTTTGTAGCTGCACCGCAGACTGACATTTCCTTCATAAGGATATTTTTTCTAAGACTATGGATACTATTCCTTTTAGACCACTCTCTGTGTTTTTTTAAAAAAATATTATAGATTTGATAGAATTGTTCATTAGACATTTGGCCAAATATAACAAAATTTTATGTTTGAATCATTTTGAATCATGATGCTGAAGGAATTATTTGAGGTTTATCCCTCTTCATCAGATGTTTCATGCTATTGCTTGTGGTTTTTAAATTAAGGTCTTTTAGAATCTTTTTGTTCAAAATTAAATTTAAAGAAGAGTCCAGGAGCTCTATGTTCTCATGGAAAGCAGTGTCATTTAAAAAGAATGTCAAGTCCTGAAGGTGGGTTGATAGTGATGTATTATGTATCATTTTGGTTTCTATTTACATTTGCCATGTGGCTAATGTTTCTGAGCATTTTTCTGACATATACCTATATTCTTTGGTGAATTGTCTTTCTGGATGGTCTTGCCTTTTCAAGAATCAAGTTGTTGTCAGCACTATTTTTATATGCAGGATACTACATAACATATACTTCATGCTGATGTTTGTCTATGTCTCAAACCTAGCATACTCCTAATTTATTACCTGCTTTTCTTTATCTCCATCAAACCTGTCACCATTCAGTGATTGGCATTTATTTGGTCTGTAAGCCAATCAATCACAACTGCTTATGCATTCATTCTGCCTAATATTTCCCCTAAACCAACATCTAATTTGTCTTCCAGTCTTCTCAGGAATAATAAATGAAAATTTTGTCATCACTGAATCCTATTGAGTCCATGTCACAATGATTCATCCATTATTGTACATCAGTGGCCTCTAAATTGGTCTCTTGTCCTTCAAAATTGCTTCTTTCCAGAAACAGGGGTATTATATTAAACTTAAATAAAGTTAGGCTACTGTAACTATTTCTCAAAAATATGTCATCTAAGCAGGCCATGGTGGCACATGCCAGTGACCCCAGCACTCTAGGAGGCTGAGGCAGGAGAACAGCTACCTCAAGCTCAGCCTAAGCAATTTAGCTACTTGGCCAGAGTCTTTCTCAAAAAAAAAAAAAAAAAAAAAAAAAAAAAAAAGGAGACCTTAGTGTGAAGGTCCTGGGTACAATTTTCAACATCACACACACACACACACAGAAAACTCATTTAAATTAGACTAAATTCACTCCAAACTTTAGGATGTATAAAAATCAACCGGAGACAGGGGATTTAGCTCAGTGGTTCCAGCCCCTGTCTTGTAAGCACAAGAGCTCCAGTTCTAGGTTCTATCCTCAGTAACCACATACAACATTACTGGGTGTGGAGACTCACGCCCAGCAGAAATCAGTACCACATACCACAATATGGGGCATTTTGGCTCATGCCTGTAATCCTAGTACTCTGAAGGCAGAGGCAGGAGGATTGCTGTGAGTTTGAGGCTGAGCTGAGGGCCAGCCTGAACTACAAAGGGAGATCTTATCTCAAAAAAAAATCACCTGGAAAGTTTGGTAAATCATAAATTCAAGGACTGCTCCTTGCGAATGTGGAGTTCTGTTGTGAGAACCACAAACAAGCTCACTCACTGCTTATAGCCTTGGCTTTCAATTCTGCCTGATTTGACTATACTATTTTTACTTGGTTTCCATAATCCTAAATGTTAATACAAATGTCCCTTAGGTTCATGATTTAATAAGTGCTATGTTTGTCAGGTATAACAAATTGTAGGATGTTGGTAAATATGGAACATAATAATCAGTATCAATAATTGGGCTATTGGATTTAAAAGGAAAATGTATGTATTAACTCAAGACAAAACTAATGTGGCTATAGAAATGTTTTCATTTCTTTAATTTGTTTATATTTCTGTTAAGCACACACTGGTAACACTTCCAGCCTTATTAAATAAGTCCAAAAGAACCACAGATGAATCTATTTTCTACCTTAAAGAAATAATGAAGCAGAGGGAAGGGCCAAAGACCAGGTTTCAAGATGTTTCTCTCTGTTGCTCTCTCTTTCATGCTGGTCATAGGAAAATTTAAGATTTACATTTTTACCTCTCATTCTCCACTATTCTCTTGGTAACTGAAACTATCTAATCTGCTCCCCTAATAACAGACTTCAATAAGATCATATTTCAAAGCATGTTTAGATTTAAAAATAGGGACAGCATTAAATTTGCAAAATTAAGTCTTATACAAAGTATTTGTAACTGCATTCTCTAATTTCAACTTGTCAAGATCAGCAATCAAATAAATTATACTATCATTAGTATTATATATTGATATATCAATGTTCGAATTCAGTCTAAAGGATGAAAATGTTTCTATTTAAGTTTAAAATGCTGGCTTTCTGTGATATATCATGTGACTATATCATGAATTTTAGACTAAGTTAAGGCTTTCAAAATCCAATAAACAGAAAGCTTGATGCCTCTGGACTCTCTTATGTCATTGTTAGCCAACTAATGTGTCCATACTCTTGTAATCAAAATTTATAGAAGTTTTATTTCCCCCATAGAATCTCAGATCACAATGAAAATCTCATCAGTTGGAATTATTTGACTACTGCTGTGTTATAAGCATGAAAACACACAAATTTGTCACTAGTGGCAGAATATACAAGATTAGAATTGTCTTTTGTCTGCCTTTGAACTTCCAAACTTCATTTCTAGGACTGTATAGCCTGAATGTTAACCTGACTTCTAATGCTAGTGGCTGGTAACTGACTTCATTATTTTTCCCCAGTGAAAATAGATGTCAACATGGTTAGGACCGAGGAAGGGTCTTGCCATGCTTCTTAGGGAAAAAACAAACAAACTTATTTCAGTTGATCCAATTTCTTCAGGAACAAGATGCTAAAAACAACCAGATACCAACAATGAAACTACCACATCATTTTAACTCGAAAGCGCAAGGCTAGTCTCTGAGTAAGTTGTTCTATTTTTAAAATGAGTATTTGAGTTTGGCTACTACTTAAAACACTCAACTGTTTCATAATTATGAAAATACTCTTGAAAACTCCATTTTTAGCTCTCTACAGTACAAAGTACATAATATTTTTAATTCTTTAACCATAAAATGATACAAACACCCTCTTTAAGTAAGGAAATGTGCTACAATGCACTCGTTTGCATCAATAATCCTAGGAAACCACTATTGACCCATTCTCATCTGTGTTAACATTTGTTTTCAGACAGAGTCTCTGATGACATCAGTTGTTGTTACTGAAGGAAAACAGCAAAACAAAATACCTCGTAATGGTAAAATGTCAAATGTGGGCCGGGGATATAGCTCAGTCGTTCCGGCGCCTGTCTTGCAAGCGCAAGGACCCAGGTTCGATCCCCGGTAACCACATAACAATACTGGGTGTGGAGACTCACCCCAGCAGCAACCAGTACCACATACCACAGTGCCAGGTGTGGTGGCTCACGCCTGTAATCCCAGCACTCGGGAGGCAGAGGCACAAGGATTGCTGTGATGTGAGTTTGAGGCGAGTTCAGAGCCAGCCTGAACCACAAAGCGAGACCCTGTCTCAAAAAACCTTAAAAAAAAATAAAAATAAAATGTCAAATGTGTTCACTCACACTCGTCTGTGCCTCCGTTTTGCCAGCCTGCACTAGGCCTCTTTCATCTTATCAGTACTCTCGTATTTTTTGCTTAGATACAAAGGCATGCACGTGTGTACACAGTAGAACTCATCTACTTTGTAGAATACTTTCAGAATCTCAAAATGAAGGCATACAATAAACGAATGAAACATTACAATAGCACATTTCTTTAAATCTCTGAACTTTCTCTTATTACGCAGTATTTAAATTTTACTGTAAAGGTAGCGTGGCCCTTAAATTCTTTCCAATGACTCCCTCATACGAGTTTTGAATTAATTTATCACATTTCATAAGAATCTGTTGGGATATTGATTCGCATTATGTATAGATTAAGTTTAGAGAAAGTAAGTTTTACAGTATGAGACGTCTTCCCACCCAGTAACAATTTATGACTTCTTAATTATTTAGACCTACTTTTATGACCTGCAACATGCTTTTCTTTACACAGATATGACCTATTTCTGGGTTTATGTTCAGGCACTTCAGATATTAAACATGAAAAAACCTTTTGTAATTCTGATAATATAAACACATGAAACAGTTTAACTTGTGCCTGGGAACTATGGTTTCCTGCCACCGATCTTATGTATGGTCTTTTACAGGAAAACAAGGTTTGCTGGACAGGTTCCAGCACCGGAAGCCATCACTTCGCCGAACTCAATATGCACAGTCTGCACTAGTTTTCCGGAATCAGTTGTCATCAAGGACTCTGCCTCTAACTCCCAGCCCAACTGCGCTCTTCTGCTGGCGATCCCAGGTCCCTGGCCCCACGCTGGCTGTCGCCTGTCACCAGCGCAGTTCAGTTGGCCAGGCTTTCTCTGGGACCCGGAGCCATTACTTTGTTCATCTTTGATCAGTGAGGCGAAAGAGGATGAATAATAAAGAGACACCACGGAGTCAGCTCAACGTGCCCGGAGATGGGCGCCCTTCTCTCCAGCAGGCAGCCGAGGCTTCCACTCACCCACCGCGCCTTCATTCACCCAAACGCGGAAAAGCAATCAAAGCAGCGCAAGGTTCATGGTTTTCCAGCAGCCGTTAGCACGGTCTCTGGGAAACAACTCAGCCTTAGTTGTCTCCACTTCTCTCTACCAGGCCATCCCCCGGAGCGCGGTCCTTCTCTGTGCTCACAGGCGGGGCCGATCAGACTCCGCTCTCCTCTCGTCCTGGACACTGTTAAACATCGCTGCTCCCAGCCCCGGGCCCCCACCAAGGCCTTCGTGGGATGCTCAGCTGAAGCACTTTCCTCCACTTTAAATCTCTTCCTTTCTACTCAACCCTCTTTTCGTCCTTTTCCACTGGCAGTTGGTGCAGAGGAGGCTGGAGACTTCCGGCCTCCGGCGAAGTGAGCGGTCTCCCGTCTCCCGGTCTGCACTGCATCCGCCTGACCACTCATTCTTTCTGCGATGGAGAACAGACGCTGAGAGCCCGGAACTGCAGCGCTGTTGCAGGAAGTAAATGAAAAAGAGGCACTGAGTTTTCTTCCTGTCAGTTTCCACCTTGTTCTCAGTGCCCAGCTCAGCTCCTGAGTGCTCGAGCACAGAGGAATTTGATTTAACTGATAATTTAGGTCTGATAATTTTCTTGGGTATTGTTTTCTCGAAAGATACTTCTACCATGCAGAAATAATTATAATATGGCTTCCTCCATTTTAAAACATAATATGTATTATTGCTCATTCTTCTGCTTAAGTCCAAGTGGATTAGTTCTGTTTTGCAAAATGATGAATGACCACTGTGATGAAGAATGCTACATAAGTCGTGGCTTTAAAGGAAATACCGGAATTTGTTTACTCCTAAAATTTCATTTATCTTGTAGTTAGATATAATTGTAAAAGGTTACAAGTCTTGTACATATCAATCGCTGATACTATTTGTAGTTCATATGAATGTTGACATATATTGATTCATGTACATATGTAACACTTGATTAACAAGTAGGAAAAGAAATCCAGTGCAGCATTTGGTCAACAAATAAATCGTGATTTCAGAAACTAATGTTCAGAAAACTTGCTTTATAAAATGTCTTTGAACAAAAATTAAAATTTGGCCAAGGAATAAATCACAAATTAAATTAAGACAAACTAAGTGATGAAACATTGATTTACAAAAGAATCATTGGATTTTTAAATTCAACAACATCACAAAGTAGTATGCCATATACATAAAAAGAGTCATAATTTAATACATGTTGGAAGCAGCAAGCAATTAAATGACTGATACAATAAATAAAATACATACTGCACCAACCATTTTTGCAGATGCATATGTTGAGCCATATATTCTTAATACTTAGACTACGTGAATACTTTTAATTTAAAAATGAGCAAGTGTATTGTTATGGAGAACTAAATCCAATCTGCTTTCCTAATACCTGTATATAAAACATATAGCTGAAGACACCTGCAGTTCATTTAAATTCCTCAGCACAAAATTTAAAAGTTTAGAAAAACAATAAAATAATGAGAAAAATTAAATTGAATATGGAAATTTTCAAGGATGTTTGCTCTAGAGACTGTTGGTCTTTTAATTAAAGCTTTGTTTTCATTATGACTCTTCATACTTGCACCAAATCCACAAATCATCTCATGGCAGACTTTTCAGTGAACTAGCATTGATACACTGTGAGATTCATCAAAAGAAGCTCATTTACCAGAATCTCAGGATTAAAAAGCACCTTGGAAACCAATAGCACCTTCACTTTATGCCACCTGACATTATGATTTCCTTCATGATATCTGGGCTAATAATCATCAGTATCTACTTGGATATCCCTGATAATGAAAAATTTACTACATACTAAAGTATTTTATCCATGAGTAGATAGACTTTGGAGAGGGCTGAAAATATAGATCATGATAAAATTTTCTGAAGTTCTTCTAGAATTGATTTTCAAATTTAGAATTCATACATCAACCTCAAATAGTCCTTATATCAAAAAGTCCAATGATTCTGGTACCTGCCTCATAAACACAAAATCAAGAGTTTGATTCCCAGCACCAAGAAGGAAGGAAAGAAAGAATGAAAGAAAGGAAAAAAGAAGGAAAGAAAGAAAGAAGCTCAAACTCCACCCACATTAAGGCTGACAATATAAGGAATTTACTTCAGTTGTATATATCCTAACCAGAAAATGCCTGCTGTGACAGTGAACAGCTAAGCTGGTGTTAGAGTCCTTCTTCTTCCCATCCCCCACTTCCCCCTCTAAGATCTCTGAGCATAGTTGGCCAAACTCAGTTAACATTTG
Source organism: Petromus typicus (assembly GCA_004026965.1). Lineage (NCBI taxonomy): Eukaryota > Metazoa > Chordata > Mammalia > Rodentia > Petromuridae > Petromus > Petromus typicus. Next base: position 9,915 of record PVIR01024480.1, on the reverse strand, counting down.
AAATACCCACAAGCAAGTGGCCCAGGAAATATCACTATTAACTACATAGCCTCTGCACAGCAGAGGCAGAGCAGTGGTCTTAGTCACATTTGCTGTTTGCGGAAACAAAATCAGACACCCACAATTTAAAAGAGGAAGGGTTTATCTCAGCTTACAGTTTTATAGTTCATACTAAGCAGACTCAAGTGCAGAAACAGCATGATGGAAAGGTCACTTTTCACATGACAGTGGCCATAAAGCAGAGAGAACAAAGAGGAAGAGAGATACACCCTTCTAAGTTGTCCCATAGTGAATCTCTTCTTCTGACCAGACCTATCTTTCAATGGCACACTTGGACACTGAATTCACCAGTGGACAATTATGCTACACAGTGGAGTATGGCAGCCCTGCAATCCAATCCCCTTTCAAAGGCCCACCTCTGAGCACATGAGAGTTTGGGGAGGTATTCTTAATCTAGACCTAACAATGCCATAAGCCCATAATGGCGGCGAACCTTCTGCGATTTTCAATGATGCATACAGCCCTCTGCAACACATATGCAATAGATTCTCCCCCTCTGAATTGAGAACTGAGTTGGCACACACCACATGCATTAGAGACCATATTTTATCTCATGATGTTCTAACTCCAAATCCAACCAACATAGTTATTTTATAATGTTCCATGCTTTAACATATTACATAGCGGGGACAATGTTGAGATTGTAACAAAAAAGTAAGGAAACAAATTTTATGTATATGGGGGGGTGGTAGGGTGGGTGGGGCTATGGGAAAAAATGAGAATTAAGTTGTGTCTTATACTGGTACAAATCCCCATTATGGAGTGCAATCATGATGTGTATATTTAATGTACCAATAAAGATTAAAAAAAGAAAAAAAAACATATTACATAGCATGCCCAATCCATTCTAGGTAAAGATGGTATTTATTGCTTTACTTTGAGTCCATCTTTGAACTTTACATAAAATAGATAACACTGTGTGTTACTATTACATAGTAATAACCTTTTGAATGAATGATTGAAAAGTCTCCACCTAACATTTTGTCACTATATGTCTTTTAAATCAATGATAATAGTATTTAGAAAGTAAAAATGGTTTATCTTTATATCATAGTAGAACCTTTAAGTAACTTGAATTTCTATTTAAATAAATTTTTTCTTGCCACATACTTCTAAGTTATCTGGAGAATTTTGACTTCTAACAAACAAGAGCTATATACAAATATTATATACATCAAATGTAAAATACTAAATAACTAAATAATTTAAAAGAATAAGATAACAAATGGGAAAAATAAATTACTATATTTTCATAGGAATATATTCATCCCATGGGTATTTTCAACAATATTAAGTTCATGGTGCTAAATAATATTTTGTTAAAGATCCAAACATGTGAAGTTGAGAACATTTTTATAAGCTCATCCAAGGACTAACAAGGAAAATAAATAAATAACATCCCTGACCTACTGCTAATAACACCCCTTTCATTTCTATTGTATATTTACCTGAAAGAGTTGTATTTATTCAACATTGAAGAAGAGATGGTAAAGCCAATATTTCACTAAAGCAGTCTGTTAATCTCAGGGATAAATTGGAATATATTGAAAACTGACTTATAACAATTTGTAGAAATACCCTAGTCAGCAAAAGGAGGGATGTTGAAAGTAGCAGGGAATATCAACATAGGATTAACATGTGCAGAGCATCTGGTTGTCACTCCCTCCATATCCAGATAAACACTGTGATGCTGTTACAAGTACAGTCATTTCTATCATGGGATGCAGCCAGCTTTGCTCCAGCACTAGCATTTCAGAGATCGCCTCTCAGAGCAGGACCTATAATCTATGAGTCTATTTTCAACTCTACTCTCACAACCTCTCTAAATCCATACCTCAAAACATGCTATTAAAAGGCACAACCTAATTTCCTCCTGTTCTTTCTCTTACCTGCCTTAATTTTTAAAGGAAACTAAATACTTTTACCATTACTTTCTGTTTGGCATTGTAACTTTTGATAGGTGTATTCCACTTTCTAGAAATAGTCTGCAGGTTCTGATTGCAGCTTAGAGTTGGCTCTTTGGTGGAATTAGAAGTTGTAACTGGTATATTGATGGACAGCTTCATATGTGACAAACATTGAGCTCTTTCTTTCATTAACTAATTAATCCTCTCAATTTTCCCATTTTATGGTGCAAAAGTCTAAGGTATGAAGTGTCAAATTCACCTGAAATGACAGTCAACCATTTCAAGTACCAGAGTGGGCTTCAATCCAAACAGCAGACCCAAGCCTTAGATTTCACTGTGCACTATGTGAGCGTGAAAATGGAAGGAGAGGGGTTGTCTCCAGCCTCTCCCACTGTGTCCTGCTCCGTGCCCAGGATTAGACTTGACTAGCTCTTGTTGTCTCTGCTGCATTCTGCTCCACACACTGACTTCCTCTCCTCAAGTCATTTGAAGCACTAACCCCTCAGAAAGTGAGATGCGATTTGCAAGTGTTTTTTTTTTTCTAGTGACAAGTGAGACAGAACATAGTTCTTTTGTCTTTGTTTTGCATTACAATGTGGTGTACAGAAATAAAATACTTTTACTGTGTTTAGTGTACTGACTATTTGGGGTCTTGGGAGTAACATGTTTACAAATGTGCTTTTAAAGGCAGAAAACATTTAAATTACATTTATCTTTTTATTCATGTGATCTGCTGACTAATAATCTACTTAAGCAAGTGGAAAAAAATCAAATCACTGAGAGAAATTCTGCTTAGAAGCAAGTGTTCCTTCATTTCTAGATAGTGTTGTTATAATTTACTAAAATCCCTTTACAATGAGAAGAGATTTCATGTTCCAGCGAAGTCAAATTATAATATTCCTAATTGGTTTCTCTCTCACATCTATGACATAAGGAAATGGTAAATTTCAAGGAGGTAAATTTTGTCAAATCTCTCACAGAGCTTGTTACATTTAAAAATGATACTCAAGGCCTTGGTATGTACCACTTTGGTTTCAAGGAGCAGCAAATTTTTTCATAAGTTAAAAACTTCAGCAAAGAACCAATATCTGGAGTTTGCCACCAACATCTCTACCATTGTCTCTCTACTATATGGCCTAAGAATAGAACACTATTTTGCGCCCAGCTACCTTTTTGGCTCGAGGACAAGTTTTCCCGTTAATATTTTCAATCTCCAGTGACACTTGAACATTCCTTAAACTGGGAGTGAGACGCTGCAGGCTGCTTGGTGATCTCTTTGTGTTTCCTGCTCCCAGAACTCAGACAATACAGCATAAGAAACAAGGATTTAGGAAGTGAAGTTAACTAAGAAGAAATTCTATACAAAGGAGACAGGATTCATATGTTCATCACTGCAGGCAAAATTTTCAAAGTTCCTGTTTCTGCCAGATTGGGTCTGCAGGTGTAAGCAGGCAGGTACCATCAGTTAACAAAGTGAGCAGACTCAGAGTAATAGCCACAGAAGGAAAATTAGCTTGAGTGCTCCCGGCCAGCACAGGTCTGCTGGACAGCTCCTTCCCCTTCTTCCCGGATCGGATGTACCAATTAACCATAGCGACTCCTATGATGAGAAAGGTTTAGAGTACAGCAAAGCTCTAATGGGGGGACGGGGGGGGGGGGTGTTCCTCTCTGAAGAGTTACATCTGCTCTAATCCTTCTTGCCATTTCAGCAGCTAATGTGTTTAAAGTCATCTCAATTCCATACTATAGAAAACTGTAAAATATTTTAAGGAACCAAGATTTCATGCTCCGAACACAATGTGTATGAATTGAATCTTGAAGCAAAAAGTTATGTAAATAAGCTCTCTGGCATGCAGTCTGGTAATAAAAGGAAATTTCATAACACAGTTCACTGTCGGCGAGGTACTCTTAACACACATATTACCTAATTTGCTATAACTATGAAACTTAGAGAAAGCATTTTTTTTACAGTCAGGAATAGATGCAATATTTGACATTTTCCCCAAACTGCAAAACAATAATGTTACTGGAATGCTGCACATTATATCACTTGGAAAAGATCCTAGTAGCCTGGAAAATTATACAACAGAATTTGAACACATTTCTCTCATTTCAAATGTCTTTTTTTTTTTTTTTTTTTTTTTTTTTTTTTTTTTTTTTTGAGACAGAGTCTTGCTTTTTTTTGTAGTTCAGGCTGGCCCTGAGTTCAGCCTGGAACTCACAGAAATCCTCCTGCCTCTGCCTTCAGAGGGCTGGGATTACGGAGGTAAGCCACCTCGTCTGGCACTGTGCTATGTGGTTCTGATTACAGGTGGATGTGAGTTTCCATGCCCAGCATTGCTGTATGTGGTTACTGGGAATAAGCCCGGGCCCTTGCACTTGCAAGGCAGGCACTGGAACCGCTGAGCTAAATCCCCAGCCCTGAAACATCCTATCTTTTCAAGTACACATTATTATTGCCTTTAGACTTCTGGAACATATCTGAGATCAAGTAACTATTATTTTGACAATCGCACTTTATTATGAGGAGGAATGAGGATATCTTCATTATTATTCTACTGGGCAAATTTTACTGAAAATAATTATCATAACTATACATGCCCAGCTGTTAACAGAAATCAGTGATATTTAACGACAGAATCCTCCCAGTGTAAAGAAGGAAGGTAACTAATACTTGTAGATGAAAACTATTGAGCAAGCATTATACACTTATTCCACCACTATTCTCCCCCAAAAAACTGGAAATTAGGGGAAAAAAATCAAGAAATTTAAGATAAAAATCTCAGGGATTTTTAAAAGTTAGATAATAACTACCATGTGGAAAATGAAACTTTCCTGGTTTTATTTTGCTCATCTCACACTGCCTGACACAGAGCTTCTCCTGACTTTAAGTTTTCTATTAAATGTTATGATCTTCCAAATAACATCTGCATAATAAATATAAAAGTTCCATCTAATAGTTATTTCCAATTCATTCTTTATCTTCTGTAAATCACATATTTTAAAATACATGGTTTCGTTTTCATTCCATATTGGGCTATCAAAAATAAGCTAATAAAGCAAAGAAGAGTGGATTAAAGTTATAAATAATTAAAGCTGGGATGATATCCCAAATCACAAAAGGAGTAGAGCAAGATCTGCAACTGGTAACCTAAACTGACTTTTTTCTATCAAATTCTTTTAGAAGTTACTCACCCTTCACACAGGAATACTTTTACTCCTCATCTTATTTCATTAGCACGGGTTGCTAATTTCTTTGTAAGCCATGTCTAGTTTCACTAAAGCCACTTTTACCTCTCTTTTCCCTTTCATAACCAAATAATCTTATTTGGTTAATCTTAATCCTTCAAAAGGATGAGAATTACAAGATAAAACAATAGACTGAACAGTAATAAAAGAAAAATGATGATATATTTCTCCCTTCTCGTTCCTGAGAGTGTTGATGTTTCGATAGTATCTGCAAAAGTTAAAGCACCCTTCTCTTATTAATACATCACAAGAGATGCTGTGGCAGGAACAGCCTGCACCTGTATTCCAGAACCAGATGTTCCTGCTAAAATTAATGTGTGCAGACTTCTGGCTGGCACAGGATGATAGAGCCATTAATCAAAAGTGGACACGTTTACCAGGGTTTCAAGGTTGGGTACAATTGCAATTCATTCATCACGAGTTTCCTAAGAAATACAAATGGAAAGGAACAATTAGGTAAAAGTCATGGTGAAATAAAGTCCACTTTTTCTAATGCCAGCTCACTTCACTGAATCTTTTCTGTCCTATGCAGTGCCTCCATTTCTCTGTCATATATGTGATCTGCCTCGCCTGCTTACATATACAGACAGCCATCAGAAAAAGAAAAGAAGAGATAGCCAGGGAGGAATATAAAATAAAATTAAAAATTTGAAGTGCTGGGGTAAGGACCTGACACCCATCCTTAACCCAGAATTCTAAAACATGCCCATACACGATGGAAGGTTCATCTGTCATGCACTTGAGAAAAACAGTGTAGCAACATAGTACATTTTATTCTGCTTCCAGGCCGAATGGAAAAACAGGAATGAGATTTATATTCCTTCCTGAAACAATTTTTTTAAGCTAGAAAAATACACAAACAACAATTTTCCAGATTTTGAACATCAGGCATCTTTGAGAGACAGCAAAGAAGACAAACATCACAAAACTGCTCCACCTCAGTCTAGAGAGAGTCTTCTGGCTGCAGCACAAAGGGGTGGGAGCCAAAGAAAGTGTGTCACCTGTCTGTCTGTTTGCTGTCTGTCTGTCTGTCTCTGAAGAGACCGAGGTGGGAACGTGGGGAGGAAGAGAGAGGAGGCAGGTCCAGAGTAGTGACCGCAAGACAGGCCAGCTGCACAGAGAGCTAACTGTGGGGACTGCGGGGTCACCCTGCACGTCTTAGCTGAGTGCTAATGCAACCAGGAATATGAGAAAACTGCTCACAGGCAGAACGATAAAGCAGCGACTGCGGGGCACTGGGCCTGAGACTCTGACAAAGGTGACAGCAGTCGTGACTTTCACCAGACTGCACAGAATCACATCATTCATAGCCCACTGGGCAGAATATTCGATCTACTTGCCTTCAAATGTTCACTAATGTTAACTCTCTAAAATCTGTTCTGAAATTACCTACAAAACTTAATTAAAAGTTAGAATAAAAGTGTCGCTATATAACTTATTCATATACCAAAAGGGTTCAATACAGTAACATGTAAACTACAATAAGATTATGTTTCACTAGCCTGATAAACTACAGCTACAGAAATGCAGCTAACATACTGACTGGTGACAGATTGAAGGCCTCACCTTAAAGTAAAAAAAAAAAAAAAAAAAAAAAAAAAAGCGGTCCGGGGATTTAGCTCAGTGGTTCTGGCGTCTGTCTTGCAAGCGCAAGGACCTGGGTTCGATCCCTGCTAACCACATACCATACTGGGTGTGGAGACTCACGCCCAGCACCAATCAGTACCACATACCACAGTGCTCGGCATGGGGTTCAATCCCAGTAATCACATAACAATGGCAGAGAGACTCACCCCAGCAGCAATCAGTACCACATACCACAGTGCCAAGCATGGTGGCTCACGCCTGTAATCCCAGCACTTGGGAGGCAGAGGCAGGAGGATTGCTGTGATGTGAGTTTGAGGCTGAGCTGAGGGCCAGCCTGAACCACAAAGTGAGACCCTGTCTCAAAAAACCTAAAAAAAAAAAAAAAAGACTAAGGCAATGACATCACTCTCACCCACTTCTTAATACTGCAAGACAAGAAGACAAAGCAAATGGCACCAAGATTGAAAAGGAACAAATAAAACTGATTTATCCGCAGACACCATAATCAGCTACATAGAAAAGCCAATGGAATGCTCACACAGACACACACACAGTTACTGCAACCAACAAGCAAACTAGCCCAGGTTTCAGGACCTAAGCTCAAAAACAAAACACAACTTAAGTTCCATATACTTCAATAGGTAATCGGGATTTTTAAAGAATGTCATGTGAAAGAGCATCAAAAATACATAGGGCTGAGGACGTAGTTCACAGGTATTGTGTGCCCCCCAGCAAGCACAATGTCCTCAGTTCGATTTCAGAGTTGCCCAAAACACACACACACACACACACACACACACACACACACACACACACACACACACACACACATGATATGGAAGAATTAATTTGGTAAAATATATAATATTTACAGATAAATTTGATAAAGTCCATATACCAAGAAACACTATAAAACATTGTGGAAATATGAGCAGAGACTTAAACAGAATGGGATGCTTACATGCTACTCGTAGGAATTTTAAATGTGATTACCACTTTGGAAAGTACTTTGACAGTTTTGCAAAAACCTGAACATATACCTAAAACCCTAGGTAGATTCTGTATTTCTAGGGGGAGAGAGGGCAGAGGGACAGGAAAAAACAAGAACTAAAATATTATCACGTGCAGGCACAAATTCTCAATGATGAACATGATCATGATGTATACTTAAAATGTACCTATAGAATTCATTTTTTAAAAAAGCATAAACTTGGACTTCTGGATTTCTCCTGGACCTCATGCAGAGAGTAATCTACTTGTAAGAACCAAGAACATAAAACAACTAGAAAGTTCATTATTAACAAATGAATGGATAAACACATTCTGGTATATTCGTAGCATGTACCAATGTTCTACTGTACAAAGAATGAAATACAGAGTAATGTAGGGAAGTTTTAGTCATTCTGAGTGAAGAATGCCAAACAAAAATGAATCCCAAGGTATGAATCCCAAGGTTTGATTTCACACATCTGAAGTTTAGAAAATGCAAACTAATCTATAAAACAGATCAAACTTGCTGGAGAGATGGGGGAGAAGGGTGAATGGACACATTATCAGACTAGTTGGCAGCTATTAGCAGAACTGACCCATTCACTGTCTTTAAGGTGAATTTACAGTGAGTTTATAATTTACCAAATTATACATCTTAAATATTTGCATTTGGTAGAGGAAGCCCTTGATGAACGTATGAGAAAACGTCCATAAGCCAGATTTGTTCGTCTTACAAGGTGAGTCCACACATCTTTGACACAAATACAAATGCACATGGCTGTGCGCTGCCCAGCAGCCCCCTCCATGTCACCGCTACTTTTCCTCACGTGCTCAGACACCCCGCTCTGACCACGCTGCCCCCAATGGTGACAATGCCTCGCAGGCAGGGGAGCTCTTCCTGCGATCGTCCACACCGCTTACTGCATGTGGATGACACCTCAATAATCTTACAAAAAAAATTTTGTTTTGCCAGTTTTTCAGAATTATGGACTATATTTTGATTAGGAAAGAGCTTCAAAGTCGTAAGAAATTATTCATGAGTGTTTGTTGGAAACCTACGTTAAACTTTTCTTCTGACGTTTGATAATTTTTGTCATGAACACTGAAACCAACACTATACCCTGCTACTTAATATTTCTAATGAATCCCCTATGAAATTGCCTCATGTCCACTGCATAATCATTCCCACTGGTCTGTGCATAACTTTTTTATCTCGTGCACTATATATAACTAATCAAACATCTTAAAATGACTTGTTGAGCCACTGAGTAAACGTAGAAAATAGGCTTCAATATGATACTAATATGAAATATCAAATCTAATCTTCATTGTCTAGAAGAATGTATATTTTGGATCAAAAAATAACTCAATACTTCTTTGGATAATGCACAAATTTAAATCTTTTATACCTAATTCCTCAACCAAATATCCTGATATTTCTATTTTCTCTTTTTTTTTTGAGCTTCAACATTGTCCTTCTGAAAATTTATGTATTTTTAAAAAATCTTTATTGGTACATTTCATATACACATCATGATTACACTCTATAATGGGGATTTGTATCAGTATAAGACACAACTTAATTCTCATTTTTTCCCATACCCTCTATTTTATTTTCTTAACAAGAAGTTTGTGCTTCTAGTGAACAATACCTTATCAGGTGCATATGCACATGTAGGATTTTCTGTGGAGTATTCAATATTATAAAAATATTTTAATAAAACATTTTCATTGATATTAATTTGGTTTCAAATTTATATCTGTATACATGTTAGCATAAATGCAAACTTCTCTTCTAAGCTTTCTAATCCTTACATCTTTTTAGGAATATTTTACAGAACTAATCTATTAAGTAGAACATAAGGCATGAATCCTTTTAAAACAATAAAAATAGAGAAATACAGAGGATATTTCCTTCATTATTTTGGTAGTTTTAAAATATATAGAGCAACAATAGATAATACATGCAAAATAATAATATTAATACTAGAAAAAGCAGTGACAAAGAGTCCATTTTAAATAGAGTTAAGAAAGTATTAATAAAATTGTTGATGCGGCCGGGGAGTTAGCTCAGTGGTTCCGGCGCCTGTCTTGCAAGCGCAAGGGCCCGGGTTCGATTCCC
>PVIR01024479.1:0-25791 GCA_004026965.1 Petromus typicus | reverse complement strand
ATGGCAGAGTAATACTGCATTCTGTAGAAGAACCACAGTTTTTTTATCCAGTCTCCAGTTGATGGACATTTTGGTTGTTTCCAAGATTTAACAATCACAAACTGAGCTGCTATAAACATGGGTGCAATATGTCACTGTGATATGAATCTTTTAATTCTTTTGTGTATGTATATACAGGAAGAGGAGTAGAGGAATATAGGAAGAGGAATAGCAGGGTCAAATAGCACCTCTAATTGTAGTTTTTTGAGGAATCTCCAAACTGATCTCCAAAAGGGTTGTATGAGTCCACATTTCCACCAACAGTGGAAAAGGGTTCTTTCTTCTCCACAGCCTCGCCAACATGTGTTGCTGGCTAATTCTGAGATAGCCATTTTTTGTGGAGTGAGGTGAAATCTTAATGTTTTCATTTGCATCTCTCGAGTGACTAGTGATGTTGAATATTTCTTCATATGCTTCTTATCTGCTTTTATTTCTTCCTCTGAAAAGTGTCTGTTTATTTCAGATGCCCATTTTTGAACTGGGTCTTTAAATTTGGGAGGATTGATTTTTTTTTTTTTTAGGTTTTTTGAGACAGGGTCTCACTTTGTAGTTCAGGCTGGCCCGGAGCTCAGCCTCAAACTCACATCACAATCCTCCTGCCTCTGCCTCCCGAGTGCTGGGATTACAGGCGTGAGCCACCACGCCCGGCACTGTGGTATGTGGTACTGGTTGCTGCTGGGTGTGAGTCTCCACACCCAGGACTGTATGTAGTTACCGGGGAATCGAACCCATGCCCTTGTGCTTGCAAGACAGGCACTAGAACCACTGAGCTAACTCCCTGGCGCTGGACTGATTTTTTAAGCCCTTTATATATTCTAGATAGTAACCCTTTGTCTGAGAAAGGGCCCATAAAGATTCTTTCTCATATTGTTGGTTGCCTTTTTGCTTTGCTGGTTTCTTTTGCTTTGCAGAAACCTCTCAATTGGATGAGATCCCATTTATTGATTTCTTCTACCAGTTCTCATGCTACAGAGGATTTGTTCATAAAATCTTTCCTAAACCAATGTCTTCAAGAGTTTTACCTAACCTGTTTTGTAGCAGGTTTAGTGTGTCTGTTTTAACATTTAGGTCCCTAATCCACTTTGATTTTATTTTAGTACACAGTGAAAAAGCTGGGTCTAGCTTTAGACTTTGGCAGATTAAGGTCCAGTTTTCCCAGCACCATTTGTTAAAGAGGCTATCCTCCCTCCACTGAGGGTATTTGGCTTCTTTGTCAAAAATGAGATAGCTTAGTGTGTCTGGAGTTGTTTCTGGATTTTCTAATCTACCCCACTGGTCCTTGGGTCTGTTGCTTTGACAGTATCATGCGGTTTTTATCATGGTGGCTTTGTAGTATAGTTTCAAGTTGGGGATCATAATACCCCCCATCATGTTCTTATTGCTTAGAATTGCTTTTGCTATTCTAGGTCTTTTGTGATTCCAGATGAACTTTTTGAATTATTTTCTCTAGATCTGTGAAACATGCCATTGGAATTTCAATTGGGATTGTGTTGAATCTGTATAATAGTTGCGGGAGTATAGCCATTTTGATATTGATTCTTCCAACTCAGGAATAAGGGATGTCTTTCTATTTTCTGGTATCTTCATCTATCTCCTTTTTCAGAGTGCTGTAATTTTCAGAGTAGAGGTCATTCATCTCCTTTGTTAGATTGATTCCTAGATATTTCATTGTTTTGGATGCCACTGTGAAGGGGATTGATTTCCCAATTTCTCGCTCAGTGAAACTTGTTGAGGAGACATTTTTAATTACATTTCAACTTTGATGGTATATCTATAAAATGAGAAGCCAAAATGGAACCCTTCAAATGGGACACTACCAATCTCAAAGTCTTCCACCTAGGAATGTAAATGGAGTATTTACCTAGGGAGTCATTGTCTTGTGCATTTTCCCATAATTCCCAGGGAGAACAGTGTCATCTCCTTCACCTGTCCAATCCTGACTGACCTCTCGCAGGAAATGGCTTTGTGCATCAACTTCTCAATGCCAGTACTTTGTCAAAGATGGAAGTTGGAGAATATGATGTCATAGAAATATGAAGTCCACTTTTCCTAAAATGTTAACTATTAACAGTCTACAGGAATATTCTTCACATTCATAGGGTTTAACGGCATTTGTTCTTCTTTCTTTTTTGATCTCCTCTCTACTTATTTCGGTCCTTGCCTAAAACATCATCAAAGAATATTAACTTTGAGAAAAACCTTAATATTGTACTTTAAAAAAGAGATTCATGTTTAATTCTGTAAAGCATGAATGTTATGAGACTGGTTATCTTACTCTTTTCTTAGGTTAAATTTCATACTTTTCATACTCTGTCTCTTTCCCACTTCCTTGAATTTCTTTCTCCTGTGTGTATCCTGGGATAGGTGAAGAGAGAGGTCTCACTTTCCTCTACAACATCATGTTCTGTGCTCCACAGTAGCTGGTATATGGTCATCATCCCTTCCTTTTGCTGGAGGAGCCTAGACCATCTTCCTCTCAATGAAGTTTGGCATCCTTAACTCTTAAGCAACTGACTCCTTTGAAAACTGACCTTACCAAACTTGTAGAGGAGTCCTGGCTGAGATCCCCATGAACTTGGAGAAGTTTCAGCAGCTCTGCTTTTGTAACTGATGTTGTGACAATCTTCTCCACTGTGAACATACTTCTGCTTTAGTTCTTTGCTGGGTGAGAAATTGTTGTCTTGTGAAAAAAAAAATCACAGTATTCTTCTGCCGTGCTTGTTTTTACCTCAAAGAAAATGCTGGTCCATGTGCAGAAGTAATAAAAGACAATATAAGATTTGTCCTTCAAAATGTAGGACTGTTTCTAGTACCTAAATGTACAAGTTAAAAGTATTTAAATCTTTAAGTATTTTGACTCTCAAGTCTCATAAATAAAATTCCAACTTGAGTCTTGAGGATTTGGGAAGGATTTTTAGTGCTGGTTATACTTGTTATGCTGAATAAGACATTGTAATTAGTAGCAGAATGGCACAATAACAAACTTGACAACAATGACCACATGTATCTATTTTAAATTTTCTTCTAGTTTACTGGATTCAGACACAATCTGTTCCAGTGATACTGCTTTCTCAGGACACAGACCGGTGCAGTGATGACCTTTACTGTAAAGCACTCGGTGATTTCATTTAATTACTCCAACTATGTCACAAGTATTTTTTGGAGCAAAACAGTGACTGGTACATTTTGGATATACATAGTGATAACATTCATCATAAGTAGTTTGAACCTGTATGTGATACATTTTGCTTCTTCCTTTTTGTTTTCTATTCCTCCTTTTGACTGCTCTTCCCTCTTCATTTACAGAAGTTCTTTTTTTTTTTAAGACGCTCTCACTTTGTGGTTCAGGCTGGCCCTGAGCTCAGCCTCCAACTCACATCACAGCAATCCTCCTGCCTCTGCCTCCCGAGTGCTGGGATTACAGGCGTGAGCCACCACGCCCGGCACTGAGGTATGTGGTGCTGATTGCTGTTGGGCGTGAGTCTCCACACCCATTATTGTATGTGGTTTCAAGGGATCGAACCCGGGTCCTTGTGCTGGCAAAACAGGCACCGGAACCACTGAGCTAAATCCCTGGCCCTTATTTCAGTCAGTTGAATCATATTTTATCCCTGATAAAAAAAAAATCATCCTCAAACATTTAGAATCTAGTTCTCTAGCAAATGATTTCTTCTTTTTTAAATTTTAAATTATCTTTATTGGTACATTATGAATACACATGATAATTACATTCAACATTAAGAGTTTGTACCAGAATATGACATGATTTGATTCTCATTTTTCCCTTCTCCCCCCGCCTTGCATCCCCCCACCCCCTATATACACAATCTTTCATTAGGCACAGTAGTTGCTTAAAAACTAAGTCTACCTTCTTCTGCATTTAAAAACCAAAGGTGTGTAAGACAAGACTGAAGAGATATCTTGATAAAAATCCTTTCTGCTCTATCCTGACAAAAAAGGAAAGATTTATTGTTTGAATCTTACATACAACATTTTACACTGATTTTAGACTTTTATACTGTAGATAAGAGGCATTTCTACATTTGAAATTTCTTAGTAAAGTTACAAAACTTACAAATTTGAAGACAAGCTCTTTTAGTTTTAGTTACTTTTTGATAGGGATAATTTTGTTAAAAATTTATTATCAACTGAAGATAAAAGAGAAAAAGAATACTTGGAAAATATTCCAGGAACAGAAAAACACATTTGAAGTAGGACTTCAAGCTCGATAGTTATATTATAAATTATAAATATATGGTAATTTCTGTGAGAACATGAAATTTTGATGAAAACATATATACTTGTATTTGTATGCAATTAAGCGTGTTTCTTATCAAATGTTCTTTATTTGGTTCTGCATTCTTCCTGAAGAGAAATACTGTGCAGTGGATTTTTTTTCTGACAAAACTGTTCCTATCTAGAACTAAATTGATATCCAATGAGCCTGTCTTTTTGTGCTTTTATTAGCAAATTTTTAATGTAAGACCACTATTCACTTGCAATATTGGGTTCAAAATCAGTCCATAATAATATCCATATAAAACCCAAATAAAAACTTTTAGGCATTTCCTCATTTAGCTGTTTGCAGATAATTGACACTGTTGCTTTATTTTGTTCTGTTTTTGTCCTTCTGACCACTGCTATTTTTTAAATCAGTGATTTGTATGTGGATAAAAAAAAATATTATAATAGGGCCAGGGATTTAGTTCAGTGTTTCCGCGTCTGTCTCGCAAGTACAAGGGCCTGGGTTCAATTCGCTGTTAACCACATACAATACTGGGCGTGGAGACTCACGCCCAGCAACAACCAGTACCACATACCACAGTGCCGGGCGGGGTGGCTTACGGCTGTAATCCCAGCACTCGGGAGGCAGAGGCAGGACGATTGCTGTGATGTGAGTTGGAAGCTGAGCTGAGGGCCAGCCTGAACTATAAATCGAGACCCTGTCTCAAAAAAAAATTTTTTTATCATGAATCTAATATCCCTTTAATACCATTCCTTCATTATTACCCCATATCTACCAAGTTGAGTGCAGGGACAATTCTGGGTTTGGTTCTCTGTACCCTTTGCTATAGCAGAGACCAGCTACGGGTTGGTGTCCTGATCCACATTGTTGTCCCCTCTTGATGGAACCCCCAGGGTTGGCTTGTGTGAACTAAACAACAGAAAAATCCAGGTCCTAAAGCATCCCAAAGCAGCCTTTGAATCTTTGGTCCTGTCTGAAGTTTAGCTCCTAACTCCATGTACTTAATTTCTCAATCTTGATTTTATTTTAGTTAACTGTACCATCCCCACTTTTGGAACCTGGCTTTCATTTCTAGCTAATGTCTCCCTGATCTTTAGTTACTTGAGTGATCATCCTATAAAAATTATTTTTGGGCTGACCAACCTTTTCCCAAAGCCAAGGTGGCAATATTCAGAAATTCCCTTTTTCCTCAATACTGAGTCTGTCTTTTGGTTTCTAGGATAATGATTTACTGCCCAATATCATTCACTCAATCAATCATTTATTGAGCATGTATTATGCACCAGAAATTAAAATGGATGGAATGGATAACATTGAGTTGAATCTTGGCAATAACATAGCAGCCACACAGTCACAGAAACAAAGCATTAAAGTGTGTCAGATATTTTTAAGTACCAAAAAAAACTTCAGGATTCTAGAAGAAAGACCCCTAACTATCAAGGGATTTAAAATATTGCATGAAGTCAATCCTTAAGTATCGGTATTTTATTTTGCAGCTTAGACAGCTAGTTCAATACACTGATTAGCTTTAATGTCATCACTAAAATATTAGTGTATGTGCCCCAGAATCTGGATTATCAAGATTTTTAAACAATTAAAATACAAAAGTAGTTTAAAATAAACACTAACACTTAAATAATTCCGTAGTTCACTAGCAAGTTAAAAAGTATTATTTGATTTTATAATACACTAATCTATTACCACAGTATATTGTCATAAGATAAAGTGTCTAAGTTTAGGACAACTGTAACTTTTTGCTACAATTTTATTCCAAGTCAGAGCCAGAAACAGAGGAGAAGTTGGGATCAAATTATTTACCCTTCCACATACATGACTGAAAGAAATCTTTCTACCACTTCATGAATTTATAATGAAAATTTCATCTGGAAAGTATAAAAGTAATAATAATTCCTTCATAAATGAATTATTTCATTAAATTTAATCATATTCTTTAGTGTAAAACCAAAATTTCTGAGAATGCCAGAGAATATATATGCACAAGTCTCTTTCTGTCTCTGTAGTGGCTACATTGGGATCAATCTAATTCTCATGCATCATTCTTTCTGTAACATAATACAGAAATTTCCAAGTTAAGTCAAGTCAGTGATTTAATAAGGTAGATACTCTATTAACATGGCTATGGTATTTCAGTTTACTTTGATATTTCCTGAGAACTACATTTTAATCATATAAATAAGAGTGTTCTTACCAAATACCACAGAGCTGTATTTACAGTAATAAGTGCCAGTATCAGCAGCAGAAAAAATACACTTTATTTGAATATAGTAAAATTCTTCAGATTTTTCTTTATCTGGGAAGAGAAACTAGTTTTTAAAGTTTCTGGGTTCTAAGTTGATTAGTACGGTGAGTAATGAGAGGCTAAGGGAGTTGTGTATTGCCTGTCATGAATTAAACATTGAATCGTGTAGTTCTTCAAAGGATTACAGGAAAAGCAGGTAATTACACATGGAAATACATCGGTACAGTAGTGTTATTTACATATAAATACATGATGCATTGTAGCCACATTTATTTTGAATTATCATTGGGAATTTTCTCTGCAGTGTTCCCTAACCACTTTCTAATTACTGTCTCAGAAATGATGATAGACCTTACTCCAAATGGTTAGATTCTTGGGACTTGTACTATGGAAATTCTTATATGGTCAGACCCTGGGTAAAATGATTGCAAGGGCTTAGAACTAAGTATTTTGGATTCATTCTGAAAACCACACATAGGAGCTTTTGTTTTGTTTTATTTTCATTAGCAAACTCTGCTCAGACTCAGCCTCCTTTTGAGGTTGCTTCCTCAGGTTCCTTTGTATATATTTGCTGCTAACAAGAGCCAGCTGTGTCTTCTAACCTTTTATTTTTATTCTTTGTATACAATAACCCTACTAGTTTCAATAGCTGGGTTGATGCAGGTTTTTTCTTTCTGATATTCACTGAGAACCCAATAGGAATCTTTCTATTGAAATTCTTACTACTGTTCTTGAAGCCTCTAATTGACCTTTTTTTTCATGGCTTCTTGTGGTTCTGAAGTAGGAAATTCTCAGATTTGAAACCCAGTGAGTCTGAATCAGATGGGCATCTTGTTACACGATCGTGTCTTAACAATATATCAAATTTGTGAAACTCGTGTATGTTTACCATGGAAAATGTATAAAATACAATAGGTAGGAAAAAAAAGAACAAAGTAATCATCCCGCCATACGTCATTACAAAGAAAATGGCTTCTGGAGATAGATATTCTTGGACATTTTTCTATATCTGTCTGTCTGTGTCTGCAGATTTTTTTAAAGTTTCAAAATGCCTTACTACGCATGGTCTTTTCATGTAATTGTATGGGGTTTTGCAAGAGCTGAGCACTTTCAGTATCCTATGTTTTATGACACTGTCTTAGGTCTTTGAGTCAGCTGTATACAATTCTCTCATGCATTTTTATTCAGAACATAGAAAATTGTAAATACTGATGATAATTATGAATTGAAGGTAAGAAGTTTCTGAGCAAGAAGATCTTCATCTACATACATTTGCACTTTCTTTAGTGAGAAGAGTTAAGAATGAAAGTTTTCCAGAGAGGAAAACTTTGTTAAAACACTGACAGGTATTTACTTCTAGGTTTTCCACAGCTAAATACTATGGATAGGAATGTAGGTTTTCTAGCTTAAGAGAATGGCACAAGGACTGAATTCTGGCGTGCCCCTTGGTAGCTGTGAGCTATGGGCCCTGTACCTTTCTATTAATGACAAATAAGGGTGGCTGCCACCAGCGGCCATGTCAGCCATTTCTTCATGCCCCGTCTGCTTTCCTGCTATGCACGGTTGAAAATTCTTCTTACTTTTTTTTTTTTGTTTTAGGTTTTTTGAGACAGGGTCTCGCTTTGTGGTTCAGGCTGGCCCTGAGCTCAGCCTCAAACTCACATCACAGCAATCTTCCTGCCTCTGCCTCCCGAGTGCTGGGATTACAGGCGTGAGCCACCACGCCCGGCACTGTGGTATGTGGTACTGGTTGCTGCTGGGCGTGAGTCTCCACACCCAGTACTGTATGTCATTACTGGGGAATCGAACCCGGGCCCTTGCGCTTGCAAGACAGGCGCCAGAACCACTGAGCTAACTCCCCGGCCCAAATCCTTCTTACTTTTTGATCTGGATAGTTTGAAGGGAGAATACGGACCTCAAGGCCCTGAACAGGACTAATTGGCCAAGGCGTGAACAAGCTGACAGAGCTACACTCGCTGCAGCACTTCATCTCGCCTCACAATGTCTTGGAGACTGGGGTGGGATCTCAGCCAGAACAATTTGCTTCTAGCCCTAATGGTCATGGAACTATGACATGAGTTCAAACATACAGAGCTTGGAAGTTGTCCTCAGCCATAATGCTGACAGGAAGAAACACTTTGTAGCAGAGAAGGAGGTGGGTCCAGCACTCTCCTTCAGGGCAAGAAGCCAATCTCAATTCTCAGGGCCACTCAACAGATACACAGAACAGTTACAAAGCAGCAGTCTATCAAAAGTCAATCCCTGGCAGGGGATTTAGCTCAGTGGTTCCAGCACCTGTCTTGCAAATGCAAGGACACAGGTTTGATTCCCCGGTAACCACATACAGTGCTGGGTATGGAGACTCACGCCAAGCAGCAATCAGTACCACATACCATAGTGCCGGAAGTGGTAGCTCATGCCTGTAATCCCAGCACTCGGGAGGCAGAGGCAGGAGGATTCAGGGCCAGCCTGAACTACAAAGCGAGACCCTGTCTAAAAAAAAAAAAAAGTCAATCCTATTAGAACTGAGTATACATAATAACCATGTTTGGGGTCATTAAATACTCTGAATCTGAGAGAATTTCTCGTTCCAAGTGGGATCATCATGCCAGGACAGCAGACACAAATTGACCTATTTTGAGAAAAGCAGGACAGATGACTCCTTTTCCTGAATGTACTGACAAATATGTTTTATGCTAAATGTAGTCATGAGTCACTCATCCATTTCACTCAGCACTGAATATCTTTTCCCTACACAAGAACTCCTTGAGTGAAAGACATTGTGTTTATCTTTATCTAAAACTAAAATCTTTGCAGAAATACTCATAAACATTTCCTTCTGCTAATCAGACACTGAAAACAACCAAAATGTTCTTCAGTGTGTGAATAGTTAAGCAGCTGTGGTATATCCATATCATGTAATGCTAGTTGACAGTAAAGCAGCTTATTAAACCACTTGTAGACACAAACTCAAATTTATGATGCTACAAGTTATAGATTGAGTCATATTGTTAAGAAATTTATCTCAGAAGTTCTTAAAAGGACCAAGTGTTAGGAATTCCCATTCATGATCTCCACGACATGAGCAATTAAAGACAGAGTCTAACAGTTTTTGGAAGAATCAAATAAAAAGAGTCATGGAAATTACCAATGTAGGAGCAAAGCACAAAATACATTATTGACCGACGAAGCAAATATTCTTCCATTCTTGTAACAGTTATTAACAAGCATGTCTGGAAATAGTGTGAAATAAATTAGAACAAAATAAGGTAAACCTACAAGTTTTGAGTAAAATGAGGAAGAAAGATGGAGGGTTTATGAATGAGTATATGCTTAACTCTTTAAATCAATCATCAAATATGTGTTAAACCATACAAACATAAAGAGCAATGTAGTCAGGATTTTTAAGAGTGTAACACCAGGTCCCGTCCCTTAGCAAGCACATAATACAAGGGAAAATAACATGAGCGTGGCAATATGTGACCTATATTGTAGCAGCATCCCTGAGGTGGTAACCTATTAATTTGCAAATAAGCGAGAGACCTATAGTCAAACAAATGTCTTTGTATTCAGATAAAGGAAAGAGTAGTTGGGCTTCAAGGAGTATTGGTTTCATGAAGGAAGACACATTTCCATGTGAATCTTATGAGACTCTTTTCATGAGTCTTAAAAGTACTCCTTTGAGTACTTTATAAGATAGAATGCATGGAGGACAACCTTTTTGATTGGAGGAACTGAGGAACAATAGCAACAACATGAGCAAGTGTCGATCATTTGATGAACTTGAGAAAAAGAGAGGCTGGATTCAAATCCAGGGGCCTAGCCGGAAGTGAAATCGTAAGATGGTATAACCTAACCATGAGCTGTTCATAGCCTCCTTGGCAAGAGGGCAGCACAGGAAAGCATTAAAATGCACTTCAGCTCAGCAGTAATGTGCAGGAAAAAAATGGTCAGAACTCCTTTTAGCTGTAATTGCTTTTATAATTCTGAATTTACTATTAAATATAAATGCTTAATTCTAAAGACTCAGGCTCTGTCTTAATTAGATAAAATAATCCTCTGTTGCTTGGGTAGTTCAGCAAATTAGTCCCCAGACTTAAACTCCCCTAGATCCTGTTGTTTATGCATTAATCTGAATGCACTCTTAGGGATAAATGGAAAATAAATAGATTTTTAAAGAGATAGTGGTAACTGTCAGTCCACTTTCAAGTTTATAACCTTTGCCTGTGATTAAAAATTTCCTGTGGTGACTATAATAATTATAATTCATGTATATATGCTCTAATACACCCAGAATTTCTTCTATAGGCTATAACTTATTTAAAAGTATAAGTTAAAATTGTATTTTACTAGCCAAAACTAAATAGATGATCTACACCTGGCTATTATACAGTCAACCTTCCATACCTATGTAATCCATTTTATAGACTTAGCCCATCAAAAATCAGAAAAAATTTTATGTCCATACGGAACATCTATGGACTTTCATCATTATTCCCTAAAACAATTCAGTATAAACAAATACATGGTGTTTACATGTGTGACTTACATGTTTCATACATGTTACATGTAAATGCTACATCACTTGATAGAAGGGACTTGAGCATTCATGGATTTTGATATCCCTAGGGATTCTGGAACCAATTTCTGTCCAATACTGAGGGGCAACTATGCATCAAGGTGCTGTCAATGCAACATTTAAGATCCTGCCAATAGTGTAATTTGTATGTAACTTATATCCCCAAGGCACAAGTCTGTGTGAGTAACTGGAGACGAAGTTAGATGATAAATCCTTCCTAAGCACATTATTGATAAGGGTCCAGGGATACTGCTGGCTTCTGTTTGTTGAGTGGCTACTGTTTATTTCTCTACTAGGAACTATGTCTCATCATCCTACCCTTATCTAGCCTTTAACATTCTTAGCTTTATTTGGGGAATGGAGAAACTGAGTTTAGAGAGAAACTTAGGGATTCAGAATGGACTCTTGGGCTGTTGGACCACAGAAGCTATTCACACTGTGCCATATTGCTTTGTGTGAAAATCCTGACATGGCTTTTATTCCCTCATTCACTATCTTACTACCTCTCTTTCTCTCCCTTGCTCTGTCCTCCTTCTCTTTCTCTCTGTTTCTCTCTCTATTAAAATATCTTAAGACATGGATTCTAAATCTTTCTTTTAAAATCCTTCGTTGAGACTGTCACTGGAGAAAAGTGAAGTGGAGGTTGCTCCTGGGAACAGGTGGTACTTGATCATCTAGAACCTTCCTTGCAGTCTTCTTTCTGTCAATCAGTCTGCCAATCACATGTTCCTAGATTGTTTTTGGTGAATTTTCTAGAGCCTTCAGTGATGGCAAACAGCCTGCTGTGGCACACATGCCGTAGGTGCGCCACCAGTACTGTCCTAGACCAAAGCCTGCTGTCAGGTTCCTATCAGTTAACAAGTATTGGACTTATGTCTTCATTTATCATCCTCTTCAATTTATCATTTCTGGTGCTTCTGCACTTTGTTAGATAATTGCATGGAGATGAATGTAAGAGAATGTGTTTATGTGGAGAATGCGTACTTTCGATGCTTATATTCAGTTCTTGTAGTTAACAGTATGAAGACCCATCAGCTTTTTGCTTTTGCTTTACAAACTTTTGTATTTCCTGGCTTGTTGGCATTATGCATCTTTAATATCTCTAATGGGCCTTTTCCTGGAAGAAGGCTACCACCTGGACAACAGCAATTCTTACACTAGTGTCTTTCTTTTGATTGCATTAGATTTGCAAATTAAACAGATTAATGGTAGTGTTCTGTGTTCCTCTCAGCTCTTCTGTTTAATACTCTTATCTGACAAAGTATAAATAGGAGACATAATTAATTACTCATGACTTGCATGTCAAGTTGCATAAAAAATTACATCCCTGGGAGGCCTATTATTACATGTCTAACTATGCTGTGAAATTAGTTTTACAAAGAAAAGGCATACCTGAAGATAAGGTTTTGTTTGTTTCTTTTTTCTTTTTATTTATTAGAGTAGCTACAAAAAATGTGGGAGAATAATACTACTAGTTAAGACAACTGTAAAGCACTTAGTGAATTTGTCCAAGGGTAGTTATTTTTCCTTATTTTTCACTTTATCTAGGAGACATTAAACTGCATATGAAAGTTATAAATTGGTAATGCTTTCACAGAACGACAGCCCCCGAATATGCCTCTTTAGAATATATCCTTCCAGGGATGCCATTAGCCAAGTGTGCCGTGCAGTACCATCCTCTCTGTAAATCGTCTCGAGTTTGAGCTGGAAAGAGTACTACTATTACTGCAAAAATAAGCCAGTTTTCCAGCCATTTCTTCTGTCTTATCTGTCTGGAATTGATCTGAATGAAATGAGGTCTCTGCTCACTCCAGAGCTCCACATTTCATATATAGCTCTCAAGCTGTTTCATGATCATTTTTGAAGGAACACAAGGCATGTGTGACAAAATGTGCTATCCTATCATTAAAAGTGCCTTGCCTCTAACACTCTGAAAGGAAGTCGTGGCTGGGAAGAGTTTTTGAAAGAGCCTGTCCGCTGACTTTTTGATAGGTATTTAATAAAAAGCAGTGTGTGCCTCAGGTAAGACAGAACCAAATACCTGCGTTAAAATGAGGGTAGGGTTGTCAGATCCGCAAGGAGAGTGGAAAGGAAAGATGGTCACGCCACAGCCGCTCTGTCACTTCCCCTGGGTGGCAAAACAGAAATCACAATCCTTTCTCCTTCGCAGGATTACTGTGAGGTCTAAATGGCATCATTAGTGAAAGCACTTTGTAAACTGTAGAGTGTAATTTTAATATATGGTATTGGTTGGAAATCCATTGCTTGACTGCTCCTTTTACCTCGACAGAGAGGTGCTGTCTCGCTGACATTTGTGTGTGTCTGTGCATAGGTGTCTGAGCACCTTAGAAAGTGATGATTAACACAGTGATATATTGTTTTTCTTTCTAAAGAGTTTGTCACACACCAGTTAACTTTGTGCCACCTGCAGTCACAGACAATTATAGGACTGAAATGAATTAATATATAAAAGTTACAGTGGGCCAGGGATTTAGCTCAGTGGTTCCAGAGCCAGTCTTGCAAGCACAAGGACCCGCGTTCGATCCTGATAACCACATACTATAATGGGCATGGAGACTCACACCCAGCAGCAATCAGTACCACATGTCACAGTACTGGGCATGGTGACTCATGCCTATAACCCCAGCACGTGGGAAGCAGAGGCAGGAGGATTGCTGTGATGTGAGTTTGAGGCTGAGCTCAGGGCCAGCCTGAACTACAAAGCGAGACCCTGTCTCAAAAAACCTAAAAAAAAAAAAAAAGTTACAAGTATTTCTATCTAGGAACAAATATATTCATGTTACCTCCATCTCTTATCTAGTGACTGGGCCATTACCTACTTACAAAAATGTGCACCTTGCTGACTGCCTATAATATGGTCAAGAATTCTCTTTGTATGTACACTGTTTATGTGTATGATCACCAATAAGCTTCCCTGTGTCATGGTCAGCCATAACTTATTCATTCTTTCTATGAACATTTGCTGACTGCCAAATGTGTGCCAGATACTACTGTCCTAATTGTCCACTGTTTCTGCAAGCTTCATTTGTCTAAGGTTATACGTGGGTTTATACGAACAAGCCCAATTCCCATAAAGAGCCCCTGCAGGTGTTGCTCAGTGTCCAGTGAAGGAATCGCTGTGGAATCCTAATTCCTCTGAGTACCACCTCTGGCTTTCCAGCTCCACTTCTGTCAATTCAAACTCTTCTGGTACACTCTAAATTGATTTGCCCTTGGGAAACCAAGTCTTTCTTTCTGGGTCATGCTTGGGTACTATGTTTTGATTTTTTCATTGGGATTTCTAAAACTACAGCTCAATGAGTTTTGCAATTTTTATGTCTCTGACTATTCAAGCACATGTAAATACCCTGTAGATAAAAGTTAGGGTCTCTTCCAAGTCCTCCTGCTAACATCCCTTTACATTAACCACTGTCAATATCACTTGTCCTCCTCTTTAGAACTATACTTTCTAGTATAGTTAAATTAGCTAATGGAGAGCGGACTAATAATTGCCTGGTAGCATGAAAAAGATGGAAAAACATGAACATAATTTAAAAAACAATAACAACTTTAGCTTCTGCCAAACACATGGTGTTTTGTGGCTTTTTAAAAAGACTGACATTTTAACTGAACACTAGGTTAGATTTTGTTTATGTTTGTTATCCTTCCTCCTGTATCAGTTCCATAGTGGCTCAGTTATCACATAGTTTTGAAATCCCAATTTATCACAGAAGAATTTATGACAAATAGGTAGCTATTTAATATGAATCAAAAACTATAATTTTGAGAAATAAGCTTCTTCATTCTTGTGAATTCTTCCTAAGTTGAAGGAAATTTTTTTATGTGAATCCCTATCAGTATCATTATCAAGGTCTAAATAAAGTGGAAAATAAATATAAAAACCCACCTTTCTGTCTTGCAAAAACAGGAAATCCAAAAATGTGCATCTTTTCAAAGTCGACATTTCTGAACATCATTAATATTAAAATCCCAGAATGCTGGGAAACGTGTCATACTGTGAGCATAATGCTGATCACCTCATTCTCAGAATCAATAGTATCATCCAAATGGTTCTAGAATATACTTATCCAGAAACTTATATTCAGTGTACAGATCATTTTCAGGTAATAAGATGTACTCACGAACAGGGAGATGACTTTCCGAAAACTCTTTTCCCAACGCATTATTCAGGACAGCCAAGCTGTACTAGACCTCCATATGCATATATCAGAAATCTGATAAAACTTTAATAAATGCTAATAAATGAAAGGAATATTACCTCATTTCTCCTAATTCAATAACTTCAGGTTAAGAGGATGCTCATTAAAAGAAGTGAAAGCAAGAGTGGAGTGCATGATTAATACTATTCCATATTATATATATTAAAACTTTTGTATGTGACTTTTCAGATTACATGAAATTTACTTTGTGAAGTTTTCAAAATACTGCATGGAAAAAAAAAAATTTCAGTTTGTGATTCATGGCTCTTTTCCGATGCTGGTCTCAATTCAATATCGAGTCTCTCTCTTTTCACAAACCATCTGGGAAATTGACAAGCTGTATCCTACCAGATGGCCAAGCATACCAACCTCTCACTCCCACGGCGCCATACCTTCATGATGGATCCTGGAATGTTTTCCTACGATGTTCTTGCTTAGGGAGGATTCCGCAGCTCATGACACTGAAAACCACTTCACTGCTGTCCACTTCATTTCCCAAGGTTAAGACTGGTTTTTATTTCCATTGGGTACTAAACTGTTCTGAGGATCAGAGGAATTAATTGATTCCAGCTGAAGAAACCCACTTAACTCTTATCTTCCTATTATAATTTTTTTTCTCACTCCATCTTTCTCTCCTCTCCCTGGCCTCCCTTTTTCTTATTTCCACTTTATCTATAGTACATTATCTAGTTCTTGCCTCTTTTTTGCCCTGATATATAAGTCATTGAGACATCAAAAGGCAAATATACAATTTTAAACTCTGCATGGGAAATCAGACCTTCCTAAATCTATTGTGCTGATGGTTTATAACATACAACATACAATTCCATTTCCTGGGTCAATTATTTTGCAGGGTAACTACATATGTTGAAGGTACTACCTGTGAAGAGATTCTTAAAGCTTCTGCTTCTTCTTTTTTATCTTTACAAATGTCAAGAAGACACCTGCAAATAAGGACATGAAAACGGCCTTTTTCTCCCAGATCAGCAATGATCTAAACTCATTTTTCTCTCCTTGCGTTCTCTCCTTTCCTGCTTCTTTCTTAACTTTCTCAGAAATGTTAGACATTCTTCTAGTCATTTAGTGTTCAAGAGGAAATGTGAATCAGAAACTGACAAATATGATCAGCCTTACTTCTCTAGAGTCTTAGTCATGTCTTTCTTTAACATCCTGAACTTTGTCAGCATCCGAGTTGATGCTTTCTTATCTCTTCCTTGACTTTGAAACTTTACAAACATATAATTTCTGCATTTCTTCAAACTCATGTTTTGAATATCAAGTAGTGTTCCTGCAAAGTTTTTCTTGTCCTTTCGCAGTAACTGGCTACCATAAAAATGTACTACTGTGGTGAGGACAAGCCACAGAACACAGAACTTTGTTCCAGGAACTTTATTTCAAATTTCCTTTTTACTGACATTTAAACAAATGGCTTCAAATAGATTTTACTTCAGTTGCCTACCCAAGTTGGAGCTGAAAACAGGACACCTGCACCTTCTCTGTACATAGAAAGCCACTCTGCGTCCCTTTTACTCTGAGAGAACCATAAAGAAGCTTCCATGGCAGGCACAGGAGTGGGAAGGAACAGCCTCTGCTCAGTCCAGTGTGACACCGGTCCCAGGTGAGTTCAGCCTCCCTCAGGTTTCAATGTGCAAACTACAGCATCAACCAACCTTTCCCAAGAATCCTGCATGGTCTGTTTGGTGTAGATAAAAAAAGAAATTGGATAAGCAATGAAAGAGGCATTTCCTGATATGAAAAGAAAAAAAAATAGTGCTGGCTTAGAGGATAAGAAGCAGCAGATAATTCGGTTAGTTAAGGATGATGGAGTAGAGAAAGTTGAAAACCTGTCAGCTCACTTTCTGATTAAAATGCCTAAGTGGCCTTGTGTGGTTTTTCTGAAAAGGTCCTTTACCAATCTGGTTTATGCAGGGTTCCCTCTTCTTCATCCTTCATTATTTATGCTGCAGTCATTCTGAAGTTTCCTCAGCTCCTTAATTACCTCTCTCTCTCTCTCTCTCTCCCTCTTTCTCTTTTCTTGTTTGTACTGGAGATTACACATGCAAAGAAAATGTTCTATTGCTAAGCTACATGCTCAGTGTTTTTAAAAAATGATTTCATTTTGAGGTAGAGTCTTGTTAAATCATCCAGGCTGGCCTTGACCTTGGGATACTGCTGCTTCTGCCTCTCAAGTAGCTGGGATTACAGGCGTGTGCCCCACACACACCCAGCTGTCATTCCTATTTGCCATTCTGTGCCTAGAAAAGTATTTCTCCTATTCCATCGCCTTAACCCAACAATTGCCTGTCCATCCTCTAGGTTTCAGCTAAGAGGGTGTTATTCACAAGTGCGTTTCTCTCCTCTAGATCTGGAAGCACCTAAGTTTTCCCCCAAGATATCTTTTTATTCCTCAAGACACAACTTTAACTTCTCTTAGGAACCAGCTCACTTTTAACTCCAGGCTAGCAGATTCCTTCCCCCTTCCTGCATCAGTGTAACTTGAAGATAGGTCTAGTAGTAGTTTAATTAGCTGTGAAAGCACTGTTTGTGCATGCGTTCAAATTCCTGAACAGTCTATAGCATGTTTTTATTTATCTCTGAATCTCAAAAACTGCTCTTTCTTCACACAAAAGACTATAATGTAGTAAATCCTGTTGTTTAAAGTACATAAAGTTTTACACTTTTAGCGATGGAATCAAGGAAGGACTCAAACACATTTGCAGTGAAATCAGGGAAAATTTCAGCAACAAGACCATTTTCAGAATTGATAAATGTTGGTTTTCCAAAGGGATAAATGGTTTTGCAAAGAAGAGGAGGGAGAGGAGGAGAGGGATAAAGAGAGGGAGAGGAAGAGACAAAGATACTGAGACAAAGGATGAAAGAAAGAAAGCAACAATTTTATACCATGTTGAACTAAGGAGTGATAGATGTGAAATAAATAGGTGAAATAAATAGGGATTGTTTATTATCCAAAATATGTTTGGGATAGTGTAGAAGGTGTTGTCTGCAGAGGCAACAGGTAGCCGATAGAAAAGGGAGGACTGGGAGTAAAGAGACTGTTGGAGAAGTCTGACAAGAGAGCATAAAGTCACTTCACAATAACAAGTTGATTATGGTTCAACAGCTATGTCAACACAGTGTGAATATTACCTTCTGTAGCCTCTAGTAATCAGTGATTCAAAGTTGATATCATTTCTACTCACAGATTAGGAAACTGAAGCTTTGCCAGATGTGTCAAAATTGGTCCTACAAAAATTGAACAGCAATAAGATTCCAGCCCCAGTGTTAATGATATTAAAATTTGCATGCTCTACTCCATCGTGGCAGGAGCAGAAGACCAAAATAAGATGGCGGAGTAAAGGAGAAGTCAGCTGAGCTTATTGTTGACTAGATGTGCCAAGAAAAAGGAGGAGTTTCATCTTACCATTCATTTTCTGTTGTCAAAGATTGTGCTGTTAGCTAAAGTAGAGACTGTAGGAGAAGTTTGTGGACTGGAGACAATGTGGGAAGAAGTCAAGTTTTCTATGAATTTAAGATGTGTACAGATATCGAGGCAGAGATGTTCCACCACCATCCATTAGACCTGAGCCTAGAGTTTGAAACTGGCCCCCGGATCGAAGGATTTGAAAGCCATCTGGGTATAGGTAACATTCATAATCTGAAGTATTTTGTCTGAGAATTGCAAAGAAATCTATTTCTACTGGAGAGGGAGAGTCTACTTGTAACTATGCTCACAAGAAACTCTTCAGAGGCCACAAGAGAATGTGACTTAGCCAGACACTAACATACTGCACAGCAGATGGGGGTGTCCGGCAGAATGGCAGTCAGCCCAGGACACAGGGATCCTACCTGTGTCCTGCTGCTGGGATCAGAGCTCTGAAAGATCCACTACACCATGTAGCCAGCACACATGCAAACTCCTTGCTTTAGAAACCTTTGTCAAGCCCATGGTTAGCATATAACTTCCAACCCCACTGCCCAGACAGCTGTGTAACATGCAGTCAATTAGCAGATTGCATCTTAGCCAAGAGAGCATTGAAAGCTGCTGTTGCCACCAATTGTTAAATCTGGCCTGAGTTTGCTATTGGGCAGCAGGAGGAGTTTAGACAAACACTGGTCCCTGTGCCCCTGACTGAAATCCTTTAGATTAAATAAATGCCACCAAATACCTTGAAACTGCTTGGGTAATTTACTAGAAGGAAAAATAGCCACTAACTGCAAAAGACTACCTCTGTTGTACCACATGCACAAGAAGAGATTCTCACCATTGCCTTGCTATTTATACACAGCCAACTTCTGTCCTCAGTTCACACACACACATACACACACACAACACCCATTGATAGCGATGCAAGCTGTGGGCATGTGGCTGAGAACAGAACTTGGCCCGCTGAGCCTCAAGGCTTCGCATTCCTTTGCTCACTGACAGCTTCAGGACTGGATCCCTGAGTACACAAGCTGTTTGAGGGGAAGAGTTCTTGCTTCAGTCTCTTCTTCCCCCCTTCCGATCTTGGCCTTGAAATACAAAATAGAAACTTGAAAAGCGACTGGCAGCATTGGGTTGCTTGCATGGATTCAAGTGTGTGAGGGACTTGGAAAAACAGAAAAATGACATGCTTCTGGTTTCAAAAGCTTGACAAAACACTTTCATACAAGCATGTTGCAGTCCTTAGAGTGAAGACGAACAGCTTGGCTTCACAATCACATAGGCAGCAGAAGCAAAGAGTGCCTTTAAAATATCTTTTGAACTCATAAAAATGCACCAGTCCAGTATTTAATTTACCATGCTCCTCTTGCAGAGAGTGTTTGAAATCTTTGTGTGTTAAGTTCTTTCTTATACCAGTCATCCTTTCTCTAGTCCAAGAGATTCTTGTGAGGCTGTGAGCAAGACTCTGCCTCCTTTGTAAAGAGACGTGTAGGACAGATGGTCAGTGGAGCTGGGTCCAGCAGCATGTGCATAAAACAAAGAAAGCAAATGAGCATGTGTCATTTCAAAGATGAGAGGGGAATGAGAACCTGAGATGGTTAGTAGGGCCCATTTCTCTACCACTTGCAAAAAACTGACAAGTAATGGAAGCTAGTAAAAAAGAAAGACAGCAGAAGAAAAAGGTTTTGACTGGTATTTAACTAATGGGACCCAGCCTTGCTTTGCTGGATTTCCCTATTATGACCCCAAATCAATCCTTTTCCTGCTGAAATTGATTACAGTTGAGTCTCTAAGGACTTGTAGAGATTTAGCACCTGCAGCAACAACAAAAATCTTTGTTTCTTCATTCTCTTGAGATTCTTTCCCCCAAATACATCTTTTAATACCACATGCAAACACTGCTATTTCAGCAACCCTATACATATTGAAATCTTCCTAGATAAATAACCTTGAGGGACATAGGTCATTTGCAAATCACTGTAGATTCTCCACATGCTAAAAAAGATAGACAGGAAAATTGTTTTAGAGAATGCAAGACATGCAGTGTCTCAAAGTCCACTCTGCAGGGAAAGAGGCCAGGGGCAGGGGGCTCACTTCAGATATATTTTCAGGAATAATCCAATTATCTTGGCCCTTGGCTCTTATCCAGTGAGGCACCCTGAGGGGGTCTAATCCAGCATGCAGCCCTGGCAAAGATCTGGGGTCTGGTAGCGCATGTTATACAACTCATTGCGCCTACCAGTTGGCACTACCACTGCTGTTTCCCCAGCTCTGTGCATGCCATGTGTAGGTACTCAGATAAAGGAGCTGCTCACAGTTGGGAGCTACAGAAACTACTATTTTTTGAAGAGGTGAGTACCAGGAATAGAGATGCTGGAGGTGGATTTTCAAAAGTGCAAAGGCCCAAGTGCAGGCTCAGGCCATCCTAAAGAGAGGAGAATGTGGTTCAGCTTTGATATATATGAATTGGAAGGATGACTTCCAAAAATAGATTTATTTGCTTTTATTCCCCCTAGCAGTGACTCCACACAGAACCCGAATGGCTTTGTGGTACAGTACACGTCCATCCCTCACCCAGAAAATACACGTGTTAGGAATAAATAGCTGTTATTTACTTGTGAGGAGTTTTTGTTGATGAAATTGTTTGCTCTTATTCTGGTTTAATTTTGGATATTGTTAGGTATTCATGTATTCATCTCACAAGTAAGAGGTCATTTTGTAAATATTCTCCTCAATACTCCTACTGACATGTAGGTTACAGTATACATTAGAGCTCAAAGTCCTCTTCCCCACACATGCAAACACGCATATGTACGCAGACATACACACACACTTAGGCATGCACAACATTAAAGTAAAAAATAGTTTCACTAATGTAAGAGAATCATTAAGCATTTATTTGACTCCAATAGCATTAAGAAAGGTGGTTTTTCTTGTATATTAAGGTTGTAGCATTATTGTTTAAGGAATATTAAAAGAGAGCTATTATATGATAATAAGCCCCTTACATACATTGTCTTGCTAACAATCCACAAGAGTCTTCTGAGAAAAGGCAGCCCCTGTTTTACATATGGGGAAAATTAGCCTGTTCTCAAAACCAATATGCAAATTTCAAGATTTTTGTTGTATATTTAACTGAATTTTATAAGCATTTTATAAGGACTCTGAAGACCAGAGTCCTCTGTGCATTTAGACACAAACACCACCATCTCATCATTCTGCGTTTCTCCCTCAATACATTTTTCTCTAGTCCACACTAATCTTGAGTTCATTGTATTTGAAATTCTGAGTGAATGAATTTAGGAAGGAAGAACAACATATGGATTAGATTGGATTCGCCAACCGAGACAACAGCGATTTGTGTCATGACTTTTCCCTCTGCTTCTTTCTCATGCTGTCCTCTGAGACGGATCTTTCGAAGGTTGGCCAACTACCTGCTCCAAAGCCTTTGTGGCTTTATCTCAACTCTTACAAATCATGGAAGAGAGTGAGTGGAAATACTCTTTCTATTCGCCACAAGTTGCTTTGGGTTTCATGTTAAACAAAACAGAACCAAATACCATGGTAATACTGCGGTGTCCCCGTTCACTTATTTGCATGCTGTCCTCATGTCCTTGGTCAAATGTCTCAGCTGTAAGTATTCAACATGGTAACTGTGGAGATCATTCTAAGCCTGCTCCTGCTCTTATGTAACAAGGAGGATGTAAGAATTGACTGGTCACTTCTATTGCAAAGATGATCCTAAATCCCAATTCCATTGTCTTCCATCTGATGTTTACAATGCATTTGAATTTTGTCCCTTCAATGAAGCATGTTGGTCAGAACTTTATTATATGATATTCATATACTGTCATTATGTTACTGGATAGTTTTAATGTTTATTAGACAGAAGTCTTAAGTTGAAGACTCCTTGTAGTTATAGACTAAAATTCTTATTATTATATAAAACCTAACAAGAAAGTCCTTTTGTTCTTTGAGGAGGTAGCTGATACTTGCTAACAAAGGAGAATTGCCATATAATTAACTGTGTCAAAATGTTTTCTTTGTTAGCAGTTAATCTAACTGCAGCTGCTAGGAGGCAGAATGCATAAATATGACTGTGTACTTTTAATTACAGAAAATGACAGGCGTAAGTTGTGACTGGAGCCTGGCTTGAGACTGTCACAGGCAAAAAATGTCACTCAGAGATTCACTGAATTAATAAGTGGCCTTTTATATTTTGGTGTCAAAATTTTATAGATGTTATTAACCACCAAAATAGAATTAAAAACCAAAGATTGAATCAACCTAGTGAAATTTTAAATCACGGTGCTTCTTTAGGGAAATCCCAGTACACAGTCAAGTTTTATATTGACTGTTAAAAACACTAATATTTCACTCTCGTGATTTTATCAAAAATGGAAAAAATGTTCCATATGTGAATTTTCTAGATATCCTTAACAATTAAAATCTTTCTCCTAATCTTTCTCTTCAGTCTGTCTACAAAAGAAACTCTCAACGTTAATTATTCTCCGAAATGGCTTTTTTAATGAGGACAAAGTGTTTCATATATGTTCCCTTTTATGTCCTCAGTAGTACGTCATAATGATCTAAATTGAGGGATAGTGGCTCTGAGTCTTCAGGCTGTGAGATCATAATAGTTTTAAAAAGAAAAGAAGTGGCACCTCTTTATTTTATTCTTCTGTTTTGTGTGCTGTCTTCTACTTTTATTTATGGAATGGTACAGCAAAATGTTCACCACACTTTATACCAGATCACAGCTCGGTGTTCCTCGTGACACTGAGCAAAGTACTTAACCTGAGAATCAGTGTCTTTCTTCATGAGTTTGAAATTGGATGATCGATATTTTAGTCTTACATACAGCAGTTTGTTTTTTGTTGTTGTTGTTATCTATGACTGTGTGTTACCGCCTGTGTTATTCTTACACATTGTTTTTTTCTCTACAATGTCGGATAGAACAAGTAGGCTTTAGGTTAGAGGTGTTCAAAGGTTCCCGGTCAAAGCTGTGGATAAGGGCCGTTTTCAGCTCCTGCTTGCCTTCCTTTAGTGTTGATCCCTCTGTGCGGGCACCGTGGGGGAGGCTGTCACCTTGGTGACAGGAGTTTTATGCAGAGCTTGTGGTGGGAAGGCCGGTCTAGTGTAGACACAAACCAGTCTCACTGCTCTGAGCGATTCACGGGGAGCAGACAGGCGATCCCCTTTGTTCTCTAGCAGCACTGTGGCTGAAGCACACTAAGAATAGAACACATTAGTTGAAATGGTGCCCCTCTCTCTCTAATTGCTACATGCCAAAGCATTCTGATTGCTCTTGTCAATCTGCCGAAAATGACAGCTGTGGGTGATTGTTTCAGACTGTGCTCCAGGGATTTTTTCCTCTCATCCTGCTTCATCCCACTACCGAGTGTGTTTCAGTATCTTGACTGATTCATTTCAATATGTTGAGTGGTTGAAACTAAATAGAAATGAACGTGAAGAAAATATTTTCAAATCAGCAGATGTACGTTCTAAGCTTGCTTTGGATAAAGAGAAGCAGAACTGTCACCGGAATTGTTAAGACAGTCTTAGCCATTCCCAAGTCCATCTCTCCTGATTCTGGGGAGCACAGCGACACAACCCAACCCCAAATCCCACCTGACTTCCTCAAGTCTCTGGATAACAGACCATCCTTAGCCCACAACTCATCTCTTCTCTGCTCCAGACACTAATTGGCCAGCCAGGCTCTGTACCCTAAAGACTCAAATTAGTTTGAATTGTGCAAAACGAAGAAACTCAACATTAAATGAATGATCTAAAAGGATTAACAGTAGTTAAAGCAAACAGAACAAGAAACCAGCTTTCCCATCTGTTGATCCTCTACGCTTTCGGCTTCACTTTGATGTCTGCAACTTCTACCTGTTAGTTGATGTAACAGATGTTACTGATAAAATAAGAACAGAAGCTGTCAGTGGCAGGTACAAATTCAGGGTCAAAATGGGACGTTTGTCACTGCCAGATCTTCTGTTCAGCTTTCGTTACATCTGCTAGGGATTCTAAACTCCGTGTACATAAACCTTCCAAAAAGCTCTTAGCATTTGTAGAAATATTTGTTTTCTCTCGCCTGATGAATTTCATTGAGTGAGCCCCAAATGACCAAGACATGTACAATTTATATGTTTTTACACTGAAAATTAAATTTTAGACATATCTAGAATTTGATCTAATTCTGTAACCTAAGATCTCAGGTAGACATAGGCAATGCACAGAGCAAGTTTCATATAAGTGAGGTGTGAAATTGCAATGTGTTTTCCAGATAATTCTAACTGGTTTTTTTGAGAGTACATTACCTCATTGAACCCTACAGGCAAATTGCATTTTATTGCACAGATGGGAAGGAGAAAGGAAAATTAACAGTTATAATAACATTGATTCTCACTTTTGCAATAATACAGAAGTGACTTTTCATTTACTCATGCATTCTTTCGGTGTTCCATTATATTTTATTGATTTTTTAATATATTTGTTAGATTTATTCTCAGATACATTTTAATTGCTGTTATATATGAGTCTTTTTCTATTGTGGTTTTTAAATTTGTTTTTGTGAACTTACAGAAATGGCGTTGATTTTTTGATGCCGATCTTATTGGTCTCATCTTCTGTATCCTCCCAAGTTTTGCTTCAATTGTATTGACCTTCAGAGAGGTCCTAAAATTCTCCAAGCATTTTCCTTTCTTTTCTTTCTTCTTGTGTCTCAAGTGCTCTTCAGCTCTTTAAGAATTTAGCTCTTGGGCTGGGGATTTAGCTCAGTGGTTCTGGCGCCTGTCTTGCAAGCACAAGGACCTGGGTTCGATCCCTGGTAACCACATAACATACTGGGTGTGGAGACTCACCCCAGCAGCAACCAGTACCACATACCACAGTGCCGGGCGTGGTGGCTCACGCCTGTGATCCCAGCACTCAGGAGGCAGAGGCAGGAGGATTGCTGTGATGTGAGTTGGAGGCTGAGCTCAGGGCCAGCCTGAACTACAAAGCAAGACCCTGTCTCAA
>PVIR01024478.1:0-25885 GCA_004026965.1 Petromus typicus | reverse complement strand
CATATAAACTTACCAAAACCTCCCTTGGAAACTGGATATAGATGTTTCAACTTCAGTCTACTTTCTCCACATTCTATGAAGTCCATACAATGACAAAAGAGAGGAAAATTCAAAGATGGACTAAAAGCCTCTCATTTGCCAACTTATTTCTCCGTATTTATGTTTTCTTTATCAGTGTTCTGTAAATCCAAACACCAGATGCTGCTGATCCTGGGCATATGCAGGTCTCGATCGCCCTTTGCAGGTCAGATGTACCCATTACTGGATCTCAGGGTCCACTACAGATGCTGAACATCCTGCAGGGAGAAAACATGCGTGCATGTGTGCATGTATGTGTGTGTGTCTGTGCGTTTGTGTGTGTCTATGTGTGTTTCAATCAGTGTGCATTTGCATTAAATAATAAATGCATTCATGTCAGGAAAATGGCACATAATCATATCACATCTAAATCCTTATTTCTTTCTTCACCTTCCCTCATGTGTCTCCCAATACCCCTTCTCATCCCAAGGAAGCCCCCTACTTCTTACAACCTATCTTTTGTTTTGTTCTTTATTTACATTGTATAGTTTATCATATAAGGAAAACTATGAAATATTTAAACCATAATATCTAAAATGATAACCACATTTTGTCTTTCTTTATAGGTGTGGAGTATTCAATTGTGCATATAAATGAATACCTTTATCTATTCATCTTTTGATAGATATTGGTTGCATAACCATTTATCCATTAAGAGTTGTGCTAAGATAAACATGATCTGGGTGGGCAGCTGCATTATAATGTATTTAATTGTTTTGGAAAATACAAAAGTAGTAAAATTAGGTCAAGTATACCTTCTAGTATTAGGTTTTTAAAGTATCCTCATACAGATTTCCACTCTTTCATATTAGAAGTTTGGAATAGCATATTCATAAGATATAATCTTATGATTGTAAACTTACATTCAACTCAAGAAAGTAAACTTCCACATGTGCAGGGAATGTACAGAAAGATTTAGACACTGAGTAGTGAAAATACAGTACTCAGAAAATAAGATCAAACCACAATCAAGAGAATGTGTTGTAGCGAAAGGTCTCTAGAGGAGCTCCTTTAAGGAGCAGGAAACCAGAAATTCTAAAAATATTTCCCCCCAATCTCCCCTGCACCTGCTCCTGTGGCTGATTTTGAGCTAAACTCAGTGCTTATTTCACTCTAGCCATTTTCCTGGAGCCTGAAGGGTCCAGCTGAACCTGAGACAGGACACGTGGGAGCTAGGAGGATCACTGTCATTCATCACAAGTCACACCATGACCTGGTCTCGCTTCTGACGCCATGAGACCAGTGGGCGGAGCTGCCACCAGGGAGAGAAGCAGCCCTGAGATGTCCATCCACTGAGCAGGCTTCTGTGAAGGAGATGAAGGTAGCTTAGCAATATGTACAAGTCTTCAAGATTCAGAACTAAACAACATCTAGTCACACTAATGACTTCCATGGTAAAGTTGCCTGTTGTAATAGACTTGTAGATCTAATCACTGGGCTTTCCCTGATTTGTGTTCAGCTATTGGTGATAATATATATTATCATGTGCATCTGTAGAGAGGAGACAGGGGTTGGAGGCAGCACCTCTGACAGGCTCTGGTCCCTTCCTCAGGCCCAGGACTAAGCATTGCCTTACTTTTCCCAGCAACCACCAAGAAGAGGATTCTCCAGGTCCAGTCCATGGTGAGGAGCTATGCTCAGGGGGATTCCTCAGGAGGGGGCGATGGCCATGGAGTGGTCTGGGACACAGACACATCATATCTACCTCAGGAGCCCCAGGTTATTTGTGTATTCATGAAGCAGGAAACTTCTTAGTTCCAGACCAACCTGAGAAGGAGGAAGTAGTTACACACAGGCCATGCAGTAGTGTGGTTTTGGGTCTATGTCCTTATCCTGCTGGAGAAAATGCATCTCCTGCCACTCCCTTAAACTCTGTGCATAGAGTTCTAATCTAAGGGAGCATCAAGGCACCACATCAAGGCCCTGCTCAGTAAATCTGCTTTGAATGGTCCATAAGATTCCTGAGTGTCTTCTTGGCCATTAGTGTTCTTGATGCTCAGCAGGATAACTGACCTCTGCCTGCTTCTGTCAGGTGTCACAAGTGCTCGCAGTGGACTCTGAGAGAGAGACGCTGTCCATCCCACACGAGTTCTCAGTGAGCCATGAACACCTCTGATATCGGCCAGGCCTCCCCAGATGGTTTCTCCAGTGCCTGTGTGGGTTGGTGATGTTGAACATGTTCCACCAGAAGACCCCGGATCCTCAGTTCAGCCCTCTAACGTGTCATCCAGGACTGTGTTTCTGATCCTCTCAAAGATGGGACTTGAGTGTGAATCTTGATAACTCAAGTTCTGAAATCTTCCCTAAGACTCTGGTTGCTTATATGTGGCTCATTTACAATGGAACTAAATGGAATTTTAGAATTCTCACAGAGATTATATTGACATCCACTTTTCTTCATGTTTTCTTATTGATTCTTTTCTGTGGCCCATAAATCTATCATGTTCTGTGATCCCCCACAATCCTGCCATGTACTGATTCCAGGTGTCAACACTGAGAACTAATAGTGAAGATCAAATTCTCATGATCTGAGTGTCTCACAACATTCTGCACAGTTTCAGGTTAAAAGAATCCATGCTGTGTTCCATTCCTTTACTAATGAGATACGCAAAGCTCTTTGTATCATTTATTGTATGACTAAATTAAATACACTTAATAAATCAATCAAGATATTTTTCAAACATATATGCATTATAAATTCCCCATGTTGTGTCAGAAGTCTTGCAGGAGCTAGAAGTCTTGAAAGGTGACCTTGAAAGTGAAAGGCTCAGGCCTTGGAGGATCCCTCTCAACCTTTCTCACTTGCTCCTCAATTGAAGCTGTGCAGGGTCCTGCACACTCAGCTCTTTCCCAGACTCGGGCAGATTCCTATGAGGGTCACGGGAAATTTTCTACTGTCCTTGAAGCACACAGCAAAGTGATGAATCTGCTTAGAGGCTCTTTCAGGGAGATCCTGATCTTCTGACCCATGTCTTGGGCTGAAGACTCACTTACCCTGATAACCTATAAGGAGACCTGAGCTTGGAAGTGAGAACTAAGCTGAGCTTCCCTGCAAGAGGGATGTTGATCCCTCTGGGATGCAGCCAGGGAACATTGCAGTTACTAGGGGAAGCTTATGATCCCTCCGCATCAAACCTCCCATAGGGCTGAGGCACAGATAGTGACTGCATTTGAGTATGAATCATGTACTTACATTCACCCCAGGATGAGCAGACTTTTCCCACCACTGCCTGATTCCTGGGTTGAGCACTGCTTTGCAGGAGGCAAAGTATATTGTCGTTAAGGAGGGGCTTCCTGATCTGGGTCAAGCTCAGTGTCAGAGGTGAGGAGAGTTCAGTATAGGCAAGAGGCCAAGGAGGGTCTATGTGGTGCTTTCTGCTCATGAAGAGAATCTGGAGGGAGGAGAGAAAAGAGCACAGAGACGTTGATCTTGGAGGGTGGAGGAAGCTTGGACATAGGGAAACATTTTCCATTCCTCTGGATGAAATTCTCAAAGTCTCCTAAAGTCTAGATTTCCAAGTCTCATCTGTAGGATAGTGCATGTCACTTTCCACCTCATAATTTGACTATATGGAGGTAGTATAAAAGTACAGGTGTTTTTGTTTGATATCTGTTTTAATGATAAAGTTGTACAAAGTATGGAGGAGGCAACCTGGGTGGTGTCTCACTGGGGTTTTGAGGGGTGACTGCCCATTCTGGAAGGGCCAGAAGCCATCCTAGGTCAGGACTCAAGTCCCCAGGACACCATCCAGGCAGCAGTTCAATACCGGATCCCTGAGATCCTAGAGCAGAAGGGAAACATTTCTGTCCACTGAGAAGAAGTGTTTCCCCTGGGCAACAGTCAGAAGTCACCTCCTCCCTGGAGAGGGGCAAACTGGAGGAAGAAAAAATGAGGGAAAGTGGATCTGAACTCTCTGGGACCAAGAGACGCCCAAAAAGTCTTTGTCTCACCCTTCCAGGAAATGGTGGGTGAGGCCGGACAGTGTTGGATGTTGTGGTTGATGTCTGCCAAGGAGATCCTCAGAGGAGAGTTCATGAGGGTGGAGGAGATAGGAAAGAGAAAGCTGAGGAGCCTGCTGGAGACTTGGGGTTCAGAGGTCAACCCTAGCAGTTCAGAGATCTCACCAAACCTCCCACTCTCCCAATTAGAGGCCATCACTCTCTCAAAATCAGTTCTGTGGAAGAGGAAGTGGGGTGGAGGGAACAGGACCCAGGAATTAGCCCAGGATGAGCTGTCTTTTCCCACCACTTCCAGGGTTGCTAGAATCTCCATCCTTGGCTCCTGTTCCTGGATCACAACACCAGATGAGAGGAGGGAGATGCCGGACATGAACTCAACAGTCCGGGCTGGTTTATTGGTGGACCTGAGACCTCTCTGATCTGACAGGGAGAGACAGCGTGTGCTTTTACTGACTTGGGTATTTTATGGATTTGGAAAAGGTGGTAGTGGTGTCTGACAGGACACATAGTAGAAGAGTTGTGATTTGCTTTCTGTTTGATTGTCAGGTACAAATTTTGCATTGGAAACTACAGGTTAAAAAGAGATCTGGATCCGGCCAGGGATTTAGCTCAGTGGTTCCGGCACCTGCCTTGCAAGTGCAAGGGTCTGGGTTTGATCCTGGGTAACCACATACAACAATGCAAGGTGTGGAAACTCACGCCCACCAGCAATCAGAACCATATACCACAGTGCCTGTAATCCCAGCACTTGGGAGGCAGAGATGGGAGGATTGCTAAAAAAAACAGACGTGGATCTCCAGTTCAGTCTCTTATCACCATGGAATTCATTGTTCACAGTACTTTTCTCCCACAGTGGTGGCTCTTTCTCATTCATTCTCATTGCTCATTATTGTACTTTTCTAATTTTGATTTCCTATGTTTTCAAAATGGGTAAGTTGTATGTATTCACAAATGTAGACTTTTTCTTATGTGTATGCTTTGGTGCAGCCACAGACAACTGTCAAAAGTACCTGCACAGCACGGTGTTCCTGTGTTCAGTTTCTGAAAAACCCTGTAGAGTTTTGATGCTGTCCATAGGGTCCATGTCCCTCCAGCAGTGCAGTAAGTTACTTTTTCCTGCATATTTGAGAAGTGTAGCTATTTGGATATTGTTAACACTCAATATAACAAGTGAGAAATGGTATCTCATTGCAACTTAAATTTAATTTAGTTAGCATGATTTTTGAAATTCATATTTTTATCCATTATATTTACATAAATCTTTGGAAAAAACTTTTGCAAAAATATATTTTGCTTTTTCTACTACTACTAGTAGTAGTAGTGTCTAGTGTATTAAGGTTATATAAACACTCATAGTTTAAATATTAATGTATTACAATAAGTTTACAATAAATTTTGAACTGCTATATATTGACTTTGGACTGTTTGGTTTTTTCCAGATGGGTGTCATATAGTTGCCACAGCTTTTTTGTTTATCTTTTTCTAACAGTCTCTTTCATGCATTTTACCTGTATATAATAAGATCAGAATTAGGTATCCATTTTAATGCAGTCGTTGATATTAAATCATCAGTGACTTTATCATAATGATACAGAGCCTATGTGCTTATCATCTTCACATCTGTGCCTATTTCCACTTACTCATGGTTGAACTTTCCCTGGCAGTTGTAGCTCTGTTCTCCTTGTGTGCATGGACATGGATGATGTAGATACTATAACTCTCCATTGTCATACAGTCAGGATTTGGTATTTGTTAGCACGTTTCCCAATGTATATTCAAGAGTAATAAAATTTAATACCATCACCTCCATAAAGGAAGAATATCCCATATGTGGATACACCTGTATTCTTGATCAGCCTTGATGCACTGACAGACTTTTTTACAAGTCTGTAGATTATGGTTATCACTAGGAGTTTTTATAGGAATGTCAGATTGCATTATTCTGTGGGAAAGTACATGGGGAGAGATTTGATTTCACTTTGCCTGAGAGAGAAGGGAGAGGAAGAAAAAAAGTTGATAGAAAACAAAATGTGATGTTTCTTTAGAAATTCAGAAAAATGACCGAGTGAAATTTTGCTGGTGATTTTACTTTTATATTGGAATGTAAAGATCAGTAATAAAGCATTTTCTATTAATTCATGGGATTACTGGAACCTAAAATAGAATATAAATTTATTAAAAGGATTTGTTC
This sequence comes from Petromus typicus, assembly GCA_004026965.1. Lineage (NCBI taxonomy): Eukaryota > Metazoa > Chordata > Mammalia > Rodentia > Petromuridae > Petromus > Petromus typicus. Next base: position 19,656 of record PVIR01024478.1, on the reverse strand, counting down.
AAGATTTGGCTATAAAACGAATAATATCATGTTATACAGAAGTGATAGCTTGCATGAAGATGACATCATGAAAAGACACAGAGCCCATTATTATTCCATTTAAATAGAGGGAGAGAAATGACACTCACGGATGAACAGCAAGGAGAAGGCAGGTAACGTCTCCCAGGGCCTCAGAGCATCTACTCCTGTAGGGACCCGGGAAGGGCTGGCTCCTGGGCATCCTGATCACACTGTGAGCTCTCCTGGATCCTCAGCACCCTTGGGAGTAATCGAGCTTCCTCTGGGTGTGCTGAATGTGGCCTGTCGGTCCTGACCCCTGAAGTGAGGTTTGTGTCTGAGCTGAAACTGACTGCTTCTCACTGATGTTTCAAAATTCCTGTCAGACATTCAGTGATTTTTGAGAGACTCCTTAGGATCTGGTCCTGATGATCACACCAGAATCATTTTTAGCTCATATTGAACTGACTTCTGCACATTTGAGAATCTGTTCTCCTACTTAACAACATGTCTAACCAGACACATCAGAGGTAAGGACAGAAATATGACATCTGACTCTCTGGGCATGAGTATTATGATGAAAAGAAGTCTTAGATCCTAAGAAGAAAACAATTTTCATCTCTAAATCTGCTCTTGGTTCTCTCTGCATCTCCATCGCCCCCTGCTGGATGCAAACGCCTCTGCAGGGAGGTTTTTGTCCGGGCTTACATAGATGTTGCCTCACTGTGACTCTACACAGTAATACACGGCGGTGTCCTCGGTTCTCAGGCTGTTCATCTGCAGATACAGCGTGTTCTTGGCGTTGTCTCTAGAGATGGTGAATCGGCCCTTCACGGATTCTAGGTAGTTTATGGTACCACTGTTTTGGTTAATATCCCCAACCCATTCTGGCCTCTTCCCTGGAGCCTGGCGGAACCAGCTCATCCAGTAGTCACTGAAGGTGAATCCCGAGGTCACACAGGAGAGTTTCAGGGACCCTCCAGGCTGCACCAAGCCTCCCCCGGACTCCACCAGCTGCACTTCAGCCTGGACACCTGCAAACACAAACACCTTATTTGGGACACTGTCACACGTGTCCATTGTTTAACCGACTCATGTCCACTCACACATACTGTATCTCTTGTTTACCACAAATCACCTTTTAAAACAGCAACAAGGAAAAGCCAGCTCAGCCCCAGCTCCATGATGATCTGTCTGTGCTCAGTTCTGATCAATGAGTAGGAAAAACTGGTGTCCAGGGCTGGGCTCCTCTGCAGAGCTGCAGGCTCAGGGCTGGGCTGCTTTTCATCAGCACAGGGAGCCCTATTTGCATGGCCTCCTGCTACATAGACAGCTGTGGGGTTGGACCCTCAGAAATGGCAGCACCCACAGTAGATGAGAATCAGCTGGAGAACTTGGGTAACAGTGTTTGTGTTCAACAGAACGTGGTATCTCATGTGTTGTTATTTCTCTATCTTTCTTCTACTTTTATTTTACATGTATACTTAACATGCAGTATTAATTTTTATTTTGAAATGCAAAATTATGAATGTGTCAGAAACAGTTCCATTTGTCATAGGGGAGCTGAGGTACTGCCAATTTTCTCCCAGTTAGTGATACTGAAAGAGCAAACACCCATTGAATTGAATACTTGAGTGAGAACCTGTGAGTTCCATGAAAATGGATGGAGATGATCTGGCACAGAGAGAATCAAGATGGCTTGGAAAGAAGACAACACTCGCTGTGTACCGACTGCTTGACACGTCAGTGTAGACCAGTAGCTTCTTCTGAGACAAGGAGAGGGAGAGCGGGAAAGCATGAGTTCCCATTTTACAACACAATTTTGACAATAATCCACTCCCCCAATTAAGTGATGAGCAGTGGTGCCATGTGTCAGGAACTAATGTATTGTACAGGGGGTGATACCCAAACAGACCAGTCATGATTGTCCTAGTTAATTCAGGCCTTGGCCTTTACCTTGTTACCAACACTGATTTGATTTCCTTAATAACTCAAAAATAATTAAAATATAAATTAGTTCTCCCCGGGCAGGTATACCTGGGTGCACAATAGTTCTTATTAAGAGAGGTTGAGTGATCTTATCTGTTACTCTGAGTTTCTTTACTCTGCGAGGTAAATATCACCTTCCTCGTGGACACCTCACTGATACAAGCAGTGCTACATTTTGGTCATTTTAAAACAAATGCTCTCATTTCTTATGCTGAAATCAATAAGCAGAGCTGTAGTCTGCACTCTTAAATAAATGAAGCCTGAGTGTCCTCTAGATCCCCAGGAAATGTCCCCAATAAAAGAAATATTGACATCTACATTTCACCCAAGACTAAGGGGTTGGATGAAGGAGGATATTAGCTCATGCGGTCCCAGCACCGTCCACAGTCTGACTCTGTTAGTCTCTGTCCTGTGAGGCCCAGTTTGCATCACAGACATGTTTGTGTAATTCTCTTAGATCAAAGCACAGCTCCAGTGATAACTTCAAATACTTCATAATTAGTGAAATTAATCCAGAGTCTTCTTGTGCTAGGAGGAAGTCTGTCCATTCCTGTTAATGAGAGGTTACCCATTCACCACCCTCATGTCCGGCTCCCTCTGTGGTCAGCAGTGGACATGTGGCTGATGGCAGCAGTCCCCGGCCCCGTCTCCTTCCAGCTGGATGCAGTCTCCCAAGAGGCACAGGAGGTGGGGAGCTGTCTGTAGAGGAGCTTACGTTCCTGAGTGACCCTTACATTGGGCCTGAGGGAGAAATGTGCTATATTAAGTCTTTGTGTTTCGTGATTTCTTGGTGATGTCATCACTTCCGGCTTTGAGTGGGAGACACAGAAACAACATGACAGAGCTGGTGGACTGTTTCAAGTGTTTGGAAAACAGGCGACGGACAGTGAGTGTCAAACTTAGTGCCCTTTATGGTAAACGAAGGAGAGTGCAGGTCAGGTCCATGGGAAACCCCTATCTTGTGCCTCTCCCTTTGTATCTGGAAGCCAAGAACATGAGTTCTAGTGACACAGATGGAGAGGAATATTGCTGCAGACAGAGTCACTTTGAGTTTTCACCTAGGTTGATATAAATTATTTAGATCAGGAGAGGGGAGAAATTTGTCTTCTTTGTTCTTTTTCTTTTATTCCTATTTTGTCTATTTATCCTCTTTTTCTATTCATTCTTTCTCGAATAATTTATTTTGAACTCTTCAAGAAGAAGTGCACCTCATTTTCCCTCCTCATATCCAGTCAGTTAAGGTTTCAGTCCTGAGGTCTCCTTCCTCCCTTTCTCCTGGTCATTGTCCTCGTCCAGAATCAGGGCTGGTGCTCATCCTGCCTCTGCTGCCCCAGGCTGCAGGGAGAGAAGCACAGAGCACGCTCGGTGGGGCCTCAGCCTGCATCAGGGGAGCCCAGCAGAAGGCCCAGGGCTGGCTGCTCCCAGGGGGCGCTGCTCACCCCGAGTGGACCTCAGGCTTGCTGGGGAGGACAGTGCTTCCCTGCACTGGTTACCTGAATGGGTGAGGGAAGATGACCTCATCACAGTGGGTCCCTGTTCACAGTTTTATTTGTTTATTTATATATACACCATACTTTTCAGATTTAGTCAGGGGTGTGTGTGTGTGTGTGTGTGTGTGTGTGTGTGTGTGTATGTGTGTGTTATCAACTTCAGATTGCTTTCTCCAAGGGTAAAGTTTCTGAGCATGTAATTCACCCTGATGTGAATTTAGCAGAAGCAGATCCCTTGTGGAATCCCAAAAGGCTGATTTATACATGGACACATTGGGGGTTTGGGTTTTTGTTTTTGTTTTTGTTTTTGAGACAAAGTCTCTCTTTTGTATTTCAGGCTGGCCCTGAATTCAACCTCAATCTCACAGCAATCCTCCTGCCTCTGCTTCCCAGGCATAAGCCACATGCCCAGCACTATGGTATGTGGAACTGATTGCTGGTGGGCATGAATCACCACACCCTGTATTGCTGTATGTGCTTAGTTGGGATCGAACCGCAACCCTTGTGTTTGCAAGTCAGGCGCCAGAACCACTGAGCTTATCCTTGGCTCATAGGCACTGAATCTTTCAGGCCCTCTATCATGGGAACACAGATATGACATTATTATGGAAAACGGGATCATATTGTTTTATTTTTATTTCAGGAAAAAAGAGCTTCCTTATATTTGTTTTTAAAATGAGTTTACTGGTATATTTTGTACATACATTTTGATCACATTTAACATTTAAATCTGTACCTGTACATGACACATCTCGATTCATGTTTCCCCTGAATTAAAAACCTGAATTAACTTACATGCTTACAAGTGTAGAGAGTTTCTAATGTTGCTTTAGACATGAAACTGGGTAAGAATTACTCCCAAAGTGCAGAACTGTATACAGCAGAAATCCAAAGCCTCGTCCTCAGCTGCCTGTCCAGGGGGCCACGTATTTAACTCACCATGAGTATCAGCAGCACCCAGGTTAGATGTGGGCTGTGAGGGGCTGCTGGGAAAAGCACGGAAACCTTTGGGAGGAGTCAGCGCCATCCACACGGTGTCTGCTCACAGGGGACCATCCCAGTCATAGTGATGTCTTATAATTAGAGACCACAGGACAGGCAAGGGAAAGGGCATTGTGGACAGTTTGAATAATAAAAAGAGGACATCAACCTGGAGATGCAGCAGAGAAAGTGTCTTTCTGAATTTGTCAATACTGTAAAATGAATCAACCATAAAGCAATAGAAAATAATGGACACCAAAAAGCAGCCTTTAAGAAAGAGGAATTTTCCAATATGTAAAATGATAAAGTACATATTATAATTATAGGTATTGATATAATTATTCTCTTTAAGAAGGAATCACATGTCCCTTGACAACCAGGAATGAAAAAGTAAAATTAGATAAACTTTCAAAGGACTCTAGGAAGAAAACTCACCCTGTCTTAGTGCTGTGGTACCAATTACTCTGCACTGATAACAAAAAAGAAAAAAATGAGAAAAATTCAAGTGAAGCACTGGAAGTGTGATATACACAGACTATATATGTGCAGGAATCTTTCGAAGAGCCATATGCGATGCTTCTAAAGGATGTCCTCAGTGCACAGGGTCCTGGCTGCACGTGGAGTAGATCTAGGCTGAACAGGAAACAGAAGCTGAGCCAGCCGAGTCCATCTCCCCATTGTCCACACGCTCATCACCAGGACCTGTTACTTTGCAACCTGATCATGGCAACAGGGACATGGTAGATGAGGTTAAACCAATATGTTGATGGGAAGATGTGATTCTGAGTTCCACACACAGCCTCAGTGTCATCCCAAGTGTCCTCACACATGGAAAATAGGAGAGTTGGGACCAAGGAAGATGAGGTGTTTGTGAGAGCAGAGGTGACAGTGCTGAGCTCTGAAGATGGAGGAGGGGACCTGCTGACGGAGACAGGCAGCTCCTAGAGCTGGAAGAGGCAGGAACATGGGGGGTCTATGTGCAGCTTTCAGGAGCAACCAGCTCAGCCAACGTCCTGACTGTACCCCAACAGCACCTCATGGCACAGAGAAGCTGCTCCCTGTGAATGTGTCTCTGGCTTGGAACACAGTGTGGGGCTCCTGACATTTGTGTGGATGTGAAAATGGTATAGATTTCAGGGAAGATCTCAAACCCTCACTGAGTGACTAGGTTTTCTTGACTGAAACAGGTCAGAAATAGGCCAGTGGGGCATGAAGATGGGTGAGAGAGGTCCATTTCCAATGAGTAAATGTGGAGCAAGTTTAGCTCTCCAGGTGCAGATGCAGAGGAAGGAGTTGTGTGAATAAGTCCAAAGCTGAGCACACAGGGTGGTGAACAGAACTGTTTTTTCAATCCAGTGAAAAAGGGCTTCATAGACCTTGAGTCATGAAACTTAAAAGTGATTCTTGTACATAACTAACAAATTCCTGGGAATGTATGCAGCAACCTCATCCCCAGGAATGGCCAGAAATGTGGTGAGTGTCAGTTCATAGGGATGATCCATAGCCTTTGTACTTTGTCCTGTAGCTGAGATCTGATTGGTGGACATGGGCGCCGCCTGCTGGTGACAAACACACCTGCTAGGAAGTTTTTGTCAGGGCTCTGACAGATGTCCTTTCACTGTGTGTCTTGCACAGTAATACACGGCCGTGTCCTCGGGGGTCACGGAGCTCAGCTGCAAGGCGACCTGGTTCTTGCCTGTGTTAGCAGTGATGGAGATGCGGCCCTGGAAGGCTGAGTTGTAGCTTGTGCTCCCTGAACCTTCGTATTTGTGCCCCATCCACTGTAGACCTTTCCCAGGAGGCTGCCGGACCCAACTCCACCAGTAACTACTGAAAGAGCCCCCAGTGATAGTGCAGGTGAGGGATAGGGTCTGCGATGGCTGTACCAGGCTGGGTCCTGACTCCTGAAGTGTCACATCAGACAGGACACCTGTGAACAAGGGGAGTCACAGTGAGTCTGTCCTTCCCACTCCCAGGACCTTGTAAACAACTAGAGAACCCAGAATCCTCACCCAGAGGAGCCACCACCAGGCAGAGAAGGGTCCACAGTGTCTGCATGGTGCCTACAGGATGGAGACTCCACACTGGCCCTACTCGTGACTGAGATTTGTTCTGGCAGCGCCCAGAGTCATTTGCATGTCTGTGTGTCTGGTGGTACAAGAGGCCGAGCCAGGGCTGAAGTCACATTCCTGGGACCTTGTGATCTGTGCTAGAAACTGCTGAATCTGGCAATAATGGCTTAGGATTCAGTGCTGACAAAAGTTTTTCTGTTCCGTGACTTTATTGGGTTAGTGTGGCCGATTATGCTCAAATCAAGAAGGTGTTGAGAATTTCCACCTGCTGTCAGCCATCATGGTGCAGCTATAACTTTAATTTTTGGATAGTTTCCTAATGGCAGCCCTCTGGCTATTGGTCTAGACTCTGCTTTGGCTCATGTGCCTGGAAACACATCGTGACTGTCCCCATCCATCTATATCGCATATGGCCCTTGGAAAAATTCCCTCAGATACTCACTCGAGTCTTCACCTACACAAAGGAGTGGTGTGCTTGTCTGATATTAAAAAATGTCCTCATTCACATCAGCCTAGAAGCAGCACTTGAAGCAAAGACAATAACGTCTGAAAAGACTTGGGCAATTAACAGCCAGTGACAACAAAATAATGCACATGGGTGACACTGCATTTAGATTCAGGGTTGTGAGTTGTGACTGCAGATTCAAAGAGTGGCTCACATGAAGCAGGGCCTCCTCATGTACATGAACTCATATGATGGGGTCCTGGGGAGATGCAGTGAGGCAAATTGACCAGCAGAAAGATTAAAAGTTACGTCACTTCCCACACCTTGGGTGTCCAATGATAACAGCTCAGCTGCCTTCATGATGGCCCAACAGGTGAGGTCCTCACAATATGCAGATTCTCTCATCAGGCTCTTTGTGACTCTGTCCAAATACAGACACGTTGCAAGTGTCAGGACCTGTGGAGGAAGTCTCCTCACCAACTCTGGAGAGGAACAGAGATATAAAAATGTGGTGATGACGAAAACCTGCAGGGAGACTTGGACAAGAAGAGTTCTTATCTGTGATAATATTAAGAGAGCAAACCCTGTTTCCATTTTTAAACTGAGAGCAGAATGTCATTAGAAAAAAGGTGAAATTCATAACAAATGCCTACTTGGCAACATTAATGAAGTTCAAACATGAATGAAATTAGAGTAGATACAGAGTATTCCAGAGAGAAGAAAGGCAGCACTTAAAACAAAACAAAGACTTGAAGAATCATTTTCAAGAACCTTCTCCACTCTGTGTGTTCCACCATTTGTTTATCAATTCACACACTGAATGACACACTGCTTTTCAGTAAGGGGTGGTTATGATTAAAGCAACTGTCAAAATTCCCATCTCATTTTTTTCTGGTAGATTGTATTTTACTCTCATTTATTTTTTGCAATGAGATTTAAAAACTTTAAATATCACACATACTTTAGGATACCATGTTTTGATTCATTACATGTATAAATTTGGACATAAATCAGAGAACACTTATTTATTTTTTGGAGAATTTATCAGTTTTTGATGGTCAAACCTCTAAACTCCCTTCTGACAGATCTGTGAAGTGCACAGCAGAGCACTATGATCTCTACTGACACACTGAGCAACAACACACAGGACGGTCTCCTGTCCATTGGACTGATCCAAGGAACCACCCACCAGCTCCTCTCATGCTCACATCTGGTCAGTCCCTAGAACAGCAGCTCTGCTGTATGATGATGTTCAGCTGAGGAAAGTCTGTCCCAGGGTCTCCCGTGTAGTTTCACCATCTTGGATTTCCACCAGCAGGAGTGAGAATCGTGCTGGTCAGCAAGACGCTAAGTTAATGCTCATACCCCATGACCTCTGAGCTGTCTCCAAGCCCCACCTTCTAATAGCCTATTCAGCAATGTTCTCATCTGTGGATTAACCCATAAGCCTGTCGGTGTCCTCACGATCTAAGCACTGCTCCAGGACCCACATTTCGATATTGCTGTCCTAGGAGTCAAGACTTCCATGCCTGAGCTGCGGGGCCATTTGAGGTTCAAACAACAGGCCAGTGTTGACTGAAATTTCAGAGAAAAGTGTTAAGTGCAACAAAGAACTCTTATTTAACAGGAAGTACCAGCACCACAATTCAACGTGCACACTGGGATTAAGATTCAAAATTGAACAATTTATACATTAACATCATTTGTCTTCAAGGAGAACAATATCACTCATACAGTAAGTAGCTTCAGGACTGCTGGCCAGCCTTTTCTGCAGCTATGCTTTACCAGTGTTTTACATACTAGCGCAATTAAAGTCCCAGGTTGGATGACAGTTATTTCTGCTGCTCTCTGGATTGTGATCATGTTACATCCTACCTGTGATCCTCTGACCCTGGACTCAGGAATTCCTCTTGATGGAACATTTTTACAAGTTTCAAAATTTATTTATATATGTTTTCAGTTCATACAGATTTAAAGAGTTTTGAGAAACGTCTCTGTGTATGTGTCACAACACTATTCTTTTTAAAATGCCTTTCCTCTAGCCTTCCCCATGATGAACTTTTGTAAACAGAAAATAGCATTTCTGTTGCACAGAAAGTTTAAAAAGAGCATGCACAACTGAAGACGACACAGGAAGCCAGGGCCCAGTGACTGGGATGAGAGGATCTCCCGAGGCTGACAGGAAGGGCTCTCTGTACATTTTCCTGATCAGAGTGTGGAGGGAACTGAGCTGAGAAGCAGCATGAGATCTTGTATGAGAGGATTCTGAGGCCGAGTCTCTGTGCTCTTATGGCAGAGTCATACGTGGCTGTGACTGTAGGGGCCACACAGGTCATCATAGAAGTGTCCCTGAAGATCAAGAACTGGATCTTCAGGGTGGGCTGTAGGACCATGACTATTAGTCCACTGAAAATCCACTGAAGTTTCACTATAAAACAATAGCTCCCAGGAATGTGACTGTCACCCTGACTCAGCCTCTTATATCTCCCAGACACACAGACATGTAAATCACACTGGGCAAATACCACAAGAAACCTCTGTCACCAGAAGGGCCAGTGTGGAGACTCCATCCTGCAGGCACCATGCAGATGCTGTTGATACTTGTATGCTTGCTGGCGGCTCCTCTGGGTGAGGGTCCTGGGAGTGGGAAGGAAAGACTTATAGTGACTCCTCTTGTCCTTAAGTGTCCTGTCCTTTCTGATACTTCCATAGTCAGGACTCAGCCTGGTGAAATGTCATGATCCCAATAAATGGTGGCAGCACTCTAGCCCCTTTCATGGAGGCTGCTGGATCCAGGCTACTTCTACACCATATGAGACCAGGGAAAATTCAGAGGAGCAGGTCAGCCTGAGAGGACTATGGGTGTCACCATCCCAGGGCCAGATTCCTTCATGGTGACTTGGGACAAGACCCCTATGGAAAAACAAAGAAGGTGAAGCTGGTTCAGGTGAGCACAGGAGGCTTTGCATCCCTGAGGCTCTGATCTGAGCACTCATAGCCAGGGATGGTCAGCAGCAGGAGGGAGGAGCAAAGCCTGTCCATGGCAGGCACAGTAGTTATGACCCAGGCCCTGCCAGGCTTTTCAGTCCAGGAGAGGAGGAGCTGGAGATGTGTCTCCCCTCCCCCAAGTCCTACCCTAATGTGAGGACTCAGGGGCAGCGCGTCTGTGGTGAGTAACACATGGGCCCTCAGTGGTGGGTTCTATGTCTGATCCCCGGGCAGGAACAGTTCCCACTGAGGACCAGGGTCTCGGGACACTGAGGCTCACACAGCCCTGTGGGTGGAGGACATCGCAGCTGAGAGGCCCATCGCAGCAGACAAGATCCTCTTGCTCTGCCTGTCCTGCTGTATGAGAGATTACCGGAGAGATGGTCTCTCCTCCTGGAGTGATATGTAGGTAGAGGGAGCAGGTGGCTGTTCCTGCATGTTCAGTGCTGCACTTTCTGTGACAGGCAGAGAGACGCGTGGATAGTGTCCAATAGAAGGAAAATGGATGAGTCACTGTCAGTCACTCTATGAACAGGTGTCTACTAGTCAGTGTCCACATATGTGCGCCCCCTGCTGGCCACAAACACACCTGCTGGGAAGTTTTTGTCAGGGCTCATACTGATGTCCTCTCACTGTGTCTCTCGCACAGTAATACACAGCTGTGTCCTCGGTGGTCACGGAGCTGCAGGGTGACCTGCTTCTTGGCTTTGTCAGCAGTGATGGAGATACGGCCTTGAAAAGCTTGGGTAGCCTGAACTTCCGTATTCGTGCCCCATCCATTGTAGAACTATCCCAGGAGGCTGCCGGATCCAACTCTAGTAGTTACTACTGAAGGAGCCCCCAGTGACAGTGCAGGTGAGGGACAGGGTCTGCAATGGCTGAACCAGGCTAGGCCCTGGCTCCCGAAGTGTTACATCAGACAGGACACCTGAGGACAAATGGAGTCATGGTGAGTCTGTCCTTCCTACTCCCAGCCCCCTATAAACAACTAGAGACCCCAGAACCCTCACCCAGAGGAGGCACCACCAGGCAGAGAAGGACCCAAAGTGTTTGCATGGTGCATGGAGGATGGAGACTCCACTCTGGCCCCGCTGATGACAGAGATTTCTTCTGGCAGCACTTGGCATGATTTGCATGTCTGTGTGTCTGGTGGTATAAGAGGCATGGGTTGGAAGATGTCTCCCCCATGATATCACACAAGTTGCAGGTAATTCTCTTGCTGTGTTCTTTAGTGTAGATAAATATTCTGGACAAGAGAAATATTATCCATCTCTATTTTCCCCAGAATTCAGACTAATGTTTCACAAATGAATTTTGTGCTAACCCAGGACATTGATGAGTGGAGCAAGTAGGTCTTAGGCAGGAGAATTTCAGTGATACTTTTCAGGAGTCTCTTCTCATGGATGAGCCAAAATACACACTGTGTGCCATCTGAGAGGAAGTTTTCTCTCTATGCTGAATAATCTTTATAATAACATTCACTCAAATACTCTAGATTACATTAATAATACATTAAATGTAATTGTTTTCTATTATTTCCCATGTTACTATGATCATCACATAGCTATTCACATGCATATCAGATATTTGTTTTCAAACTCTTATGGATTTAATGTCATGAATACTGTGATTATGTATTTTCTGTTCGTCATCACTTTCCCCTTCTAATTTATCCATTTCCACCATAAAGGATCTTCCTGGAGAATGTTAAGCTTCGTACAGTATAAACACGAGAACGTTGGGTAAAATGTTCCGTGTTTTATCCAGCACAGGAGTCAATATTGTGCCATATATACATGTAACTGAGGAGAACATTTGGAATGAGAGTGAATTACTTGGGAAAAGAAGATGTTTCTGAAGTGTTTCCTGCACACACAGCAGGAAAATTCACGTGGAGTTGGGATTGGAACTGAAGTTTCACCTCAGAGATGACCACTGTAGAAAGTAAACTTTTGCTCTTAATGGAACAGGATTTCCTCAAATTTTGAGGAAGAACTTTTTGATATTAAAAAGTCAAAATATGCATTATACTTTCAGGCAATGAAATATCCAAGCTCTCAATGCAGAAAACACACCATACTTGTAACCCAGGATGTACTAAATAATAATACATAGAGTTTCAAATTGGTCAAGGAAGAGAACACATAACCTGTATTGCTATATGTCAAAATATTTGTGTTGAAAAAGAAAGAACACCCAAAGAATCAAAAAACAATCAATAGGCGTTCTGTGTGCATGTGTTTTGCTGGACTTTCACTGAACAAGGTAAGTCCTATACAAGGTTGAGATGTTCCTGGAGGGGAGGGAGGCTGAGAAGCAGAAAACCCCAGGCCAATGGAGTCCATTCCATGTGTCCACATGCTCCTTGAGGTAACTTGTACCTATGTGGCTTGATCATGACAACAAGGACATCGTGGGTGTGGTTCCATCAAAAATCTTGAGGGGAGAGTTATCATCCTGTGCCATTCAACAGACTCAGTATAATTGAAAGTGTCTGCACTGGTAAAAGATAGAAAGTCAAGGCCAGAGGGAAAGGTGAGGGGTTTGTGAGAGCAGAGGTTACAGTAATGCACTCTGAAGATGGAGGAGGGGACCTGCTAAGGGAGACAGGCAGCTTCTAGAAGCTGGAAAAGGCAGGAATGTGAGGTCTCTGTGCAGCTTCAGGAGCAGCTAGCTCGACCAACATCTTGACTTTAGACCAATAGCAACTCAGTGGTACTGAGAAACTATTTCCTGCGAAAGTGTCTCTGACTTGGAACACAATGTGGGTTTCCTATCATTTTTGTGGATGTGAGAATGGTGGAGATTTCAAGGAAGATCCCAAAGGCCTCGCTAAGTGACTAGGGTGTCTTAACTGCAACCGGTTGGGAAGGGGCCAGTGGGAAATGAAGATGGGTGAGAGAGGTAAATTTCCAATGTGTAAACGTGGAGCCAGGTAAGATCTCCAGGTGCAGATGCAGAGTGAGGAGTTGTGTGAATGAGTCTAGAGCAGAGCACACAGTTTGGTGAACGAAACTGTATTTTCAGTCCAGTGAAAAAGGGTTTCATTGACTTCAAGAGTCGTGAAACTTAGGAGTGATTCCTGTAGTTAACTGATAAGTTTGTGGGAATGTGTGCAGAATCTCCATACCCTGGAATGTACCCAGAAGGGTAGTGAAGGTCAGTTTCAGAACACTTATCTATAGCCTTTGTATTTTGCCCTGTAGCTGAGCTCTGATTGGTGGTCATGGCCGCCCCCTGCTGGTCACAAGCACTCCTGCAAGGAAGTTTTTGTCTGGGCTCACACTGATGTCCTCTCACTGTGCCTCTTGCACAGTAATACACGGCCGTGTCCTCAGTGGTCACGGAGCTCAGCTTCAGGGTGACACGGTTCTTGCCTGTGTCAGTAGTGATCGAGATGCGGTCCTGGAAAGCTGAATTGTAGTTTGTTGTACCTAATAGACTGATTACTCCCCCCATCCACTGTGGAGCTTTCCCAGGAAGCTGACGGATCCAACTCCAGACATTTATACTGTCTACAGAATCCCCAGTGACAGTGCAGGTGAGGGACAGGGTCTGCGATGGCTTCACCAGGCTGGGTCCTGACTCCCGAAGTGTCACATCAGACAGGACACCTGAGGACAAACGGAGATGCGGTCAGTGTTTCCTTTCCAATCCCAGGACTCTGTAAAAAACTAGAGACCCCAGGACCCTTACCCAGTGGAGCCACCACCAGGCAGAGAAGGGTCCACAGCGTCTGCATGTTGCCTGCAGGATGGAGATGCCACACTGGCCCCTCTGGTGACAGAGATGTCTTCTGGCAGTGCCCAGCTTGATTTGCATGTCTCTGTGTAAGGTAGTATAAGAGGCTGAGCCAGCATGATGCACTTTCCTGAGACCTGGTGCTGGGCAGTGGGAGCAGCTGTACCTGGTGCTGCTGGTCTGTGATTCTTCATGGGTTGAGTTTTTTTCTCTCCATGACATTGTATATTTTAATATGCACTTGATCTTGTGTAGAGAAAATATTAAGGGTTTCCTTCCTGGCTTTGACAGCCAATTGTGATGTGGCTTTAATGTTATTTACTGGAGAGACCCTTCGTGAGGTGTTGTTCATGTTGGTGATGTGGAGTTGTCCAGATTCCACCTTCCAGGAAGCTTTTGGTCAACATTGATCAGATATGGGCCTTTACTATTCTTCCCCATTTTCTCCCCAGTGTATCTATTTACAAAAATAGATAAAAGAAATCAATCTCACCCAGATCTTGCTAAGATCCAAGGCTTAGCAAGACCTTGTCCTCAAATAAGTCATATCTGAGCAGAGCGGCAGCCAAACACAGCACGGCTGAGGGCCAGTGATCACGGGGCTGAGGGTATGGGTGACAGCGGCTTCCATGCAGGAGTGTGAGGTGTTAGTGACGGCTGAGAAGAGATGCCCACGGGAGGACGGTGACCCTGATCTCCATGCAGCACAGGGAACCCACTACAGAGAGCTATGGGATGTCTTTGAACAGATTTAACACTTTGTCTTTTTCCAGCCTCATAACTAACAGTTGGATAAGGGCTTTGGTGATTTGTATACTGCTGCTGTGTGGACTGTGGATTTGGTGAACAAGTTGTGTCCTATCAATGACACCTGGTCCGGGTACTGGACACCCTTCATGACTCACTTTTATTAACAGAATAGAACACCTCTCAGCCATAAATAGCTAAGAAGGATCTGTCATTAATAATTAGAGAAGAAAGTCACAGGAGGTGGAGGCCCTCAGCTCTGGGGTGAAGAGGAAATCCCAGAGGCTGACAGGAAATGCACACTTTCCTGAGGCAGAGGTTCCATTCAACTCAGCTCTTTCCTTTCTTGGTATCTTTTCCAAAGAATTAAACATGTCATCTCACTCCAATATCCACACATTCATGTTTAGAGTGGCACAGTTTGTAATAACTAAATTTTGGAAGCAGCTCAAATACTCATAAACTGAGAAATAGATGAAGAAAATGTAATTTTTTTTAATCTATAGGGTGTACTACTCTACCAGAAATATAAGCTTGAAAACACAACAACTGTCTCATTCTGTTAACTCAGAACTAAGGACACAATTAGGAATTTAGAGTCTATGCAGCAAAACTCATTTCAGCTTACCCCAATTCAGCACTGGAGAAACCAAAAGTTTATTTGTTGATCTAGTGTAGAGAAAACTATCTTAAGATAAATACATTACCTCCCTACAGTTCACAATAAAGAGGAAATAAAAACTATGTAAATGATTTAACATATAAGTTTTGCCTAAAATATGAATAAAATGAAAGAAAATTAAAACTAACGACCACACTAAATTATAGATTTTAAGAGCTTACTCTAGGAAACCATTTATGTTGTCCAAAGAAGGACACTTACTGTCTCACTGTGCGCTGTGACAGTTCTAGGGAAGACCTGGATGCCTGAAGAAGTTCCAGCCTGACCACAGTGGGACTTTCTGAAGCAGAACATGTCTGTCTCCTGCTCTGTTCAAGATAGGAGCCCGGAGCACGTGAATCCTGACCCACTTCCTCTCTTCCTCTGGAGGAGCGTGTAGACCCCCATCTAAGTGTAGAAAGATCTGCACTAGGACACTGGGACCGAGAGGAGGGATGTGAGTAGCCGGGTCATGAGCACTCAGCTCTTTCCTGCATCAGCTCCAACACAGCTTGGCCCGATGACCTTGTGCAGGACACACCATTCCCCAGCTGAGACCTCGCAGCCCAGGACTGCAGGGTGCACAGAGTGAGACTGGACAGGAGCTGCTGCCTCTGCACAGCACATTATCCTTCCAACTGCCTCATACACAAGGTGGATGTGATGACACAAAAGCAGATTCTAGGGCCTCGAAGTCAATTGGGGTGTTTCCCACCATCCCTCTTCCAGCTATCCCTTCCTGTTCACTGTGAAACTTCAAGGGTCAGCTCCGTGTGACAAGTCTGAGCTCAGTGTGGGAACTGAAGCTGAACGATCTGTCTCCTCACCAGTGCTATCATTGGGGACAAAGAGATGGAGAAACCTCATTGACTGGGTAAGATTCATAAAGGATGAAACAGGACATCACCTCCAGGATAAAGGCTTCTCTCATTGGCATGGAAGCAGCAAGGCCTCGCTGATGCATTGAGACTTGCAAAGAGCAAACAGGCAACCACACCTGAAAGGGAGACATGAGTCCAAGGCCGGGGGACTGTGAGCAGGTCTGGCAGGTGGCGGAAGCTGAGGATCCACATGGCTGTCCTGTGCTCTCCTCGGTCCCTTCTTCTGTCTGTAGCTTCCCTAAGTTCTCTGCACAGATGATCCTGGGCCCTGCAGCTCCTCTAGTCCACTCTCATCACACCGGTGTGTGTGACAGTGTGAGATTCTGTGTCCTCCATGGTTTCCTGTTTATGTCACAGTCACAAGGAAACTCTGAGGATTTGGCTCATTTGCCCCTGTATCTACTCCTTTTGTGAAACAGAGACAGTTCATTTATTTAATTCATTTCTCCTGTGACCTACTTTGACTCCCTCATTCTCACTTGAAGCATGAGAAATAGTTTTGTAATTAGAATATCCTTTTCTCAACAGGATACATTTTTGGAAAGGTCATTCTCCAAGTGTCTTCTGTCTTGAGCAGGGTCTGTGTCCATTTTTCAGTGATCTAAACTCCTTCCCACATCAGGTCTCTGAGTGATCTTTTAAATCCTTCCCTTGAGATTCTGGGGACATCTGCCTGTACCAGGTGGGCTGTTTTCCCCCCAGAGCATGATGTGCCCTCATCCTGGTTCCCTCCTATCCTTCCATCAACCACGGTCTCCCACAACCCTCCCTCATTGTGCCCCAGCAGCTCCTTTTGCACCAGAAGCAGAGATCACCTGTGACTGGGTATCTGGATTCTCCAGGGATCTTTGTGATCATTCATTCTGTAATTTTATTTATTTCATGGATTTAGGATAAGATAATGATGTTCATTTTATCCAGATTTTTATAGACTCAAGTATGTGGCTAATGATTTTCTATGCCTTTATAAGTTGGAAGAGAATCCAGGACCACCTATAGTGTCTAAATATGAACTCTTCCTTGAGTCAGGGTTCTGAGAGTTTCATTTGAAAGTGATCTTTGCACAATCATGACCAAACACTGAATAACAAAGAAGGAAACAGGAGGAAACTCCTGACAAGATGTTTCAGGGATCTGCAGGTAGGTGGAATTCATTGTCCCGCAGAGAGGAGCTGGCTGCGTCTCAGTGATGACATGTCCTGGAAGACGTGCTCTTGCTGGACTGGAAACAACAGACGTACCTGCAACATCACATCAGGACCAGGAAACAGTCCTTAAACACAGGACATGTCAGTGATGAGCCTGTCCAGGTGCGGAGCAGCAGGTTGAGGAGGTGGAGGTACACTTCTCTCCCATGCTGAGTGTGACTGTGAAGTCCTGGTCACACCTGTGGGGTGAGGTCCGTGTGTGGGAATGTTATCTCTGCTCTGGTTCAGGAAAATTGCATATGCAGGGCTGGTGTGTAAGTAATTTTCTTCTGTTCACTATATACCTCTTCAAAAAACACTATAATCATAAGAATGATATTTTGTATAGAGATGTACATGATTATTTTATGAAAATTTAGGTATGTGACCCTTAAATACAATATTACATGAGTCTAGAAATTAGAATAATATAAAAATATGTAAAGTCAATATAAGAATCTGTTTTAAAAATACCAAATAACAATACAGCATTTGGACTCATATATTCACAGTTATGTAACTGAAAAGACAGAGAGACAGAGAGAATGGCTGCACTGCCTTACACTATATTTTATAAACCCCTCATCTGTAAAGTCCACATGGGCCCTTGGACAGACAGAGCTCACTGGAGCCCTTGGACTCCGCCCTGAGCCCGGCCCGGCTGGCCCTCTCCTCTTCCCTGAGCTCCGAGCTGCACTTGGTGCTGTGGCTTAGCCTGGGGACTAGGGCTTCTGAGGTGTCAAGATGCAGAGACAGCTGTGTTTTCTCAGACCCTGCGAGTAGAGATGGAAAACACTTGATTTCTTCATCTGAAGTGTTTATTTCTTCATGAGACAACTCTTCATCACAGAGCAAGTTTGGAAGATGCCTTTTAAATGATGATGATTTTACACTTAAAAGAAACCTAATTTCACAAAATGTGTAAGTCTCTTCCTTATGGGTGCAACTCATGTTTATTCATCAAGTGAAACTCATATGTAGGAGATGAAAACACTCAAAACATCAATATATTCTTATGTAACTAAGTTTACCAGAAAGTGTCTACTTGACCTTGGGTACTTCATGAATCATCTGTAGCCTGTGTGTTTCTGTTCTCCAAGGGTTATAATGTGTTAAGACAGAGGGAAATCCCAGAGAAGAACAGGAAGCGCTCACTCCAAAGTGCCCATTCTGCACCTGCTCCTGGAGATTTAAAGTTTTGTCCATGCACCACAGCGACCCCTTCCAGTCCTAAGGGCCTCAGCCCAGAGGTTTTTGTCAGGGCTCACACTGAGGTCTCTTCATTGTGTGTCTTGCACAGTAGTACACGGTTGTGTCCTCTATTTTCAGACTGTTCATTTGCAGATACAGTGTGTTCTTGCTGTTTTCTCTGGAGATGGTGAATCGGCCCTTCACGGAGTCTGTGTAGTATGTGTTACTACTGTCACTCCAGATGTATGAGATCCACTCCAGCCCCTTCCCTGGAGGCTGGCAGATCCAGTGCATGCCATAGCTACTGAAGGTGAATCCTGAGGCTATGCAGGAGAGTTTCAGGGACCCTCCAGGCTGCACCAAGCCTCCTCCAGACTCCACCAGCTGCACCTCAGCCTGCACACCTACAAACACAGACATATCATGCTCAGGAAAATGTCAGTATGTCTACTGTTTGTCCCACTCTTGTTCACTGCTACATTCCACATCATTAATTTCAAGTAATTTACCTTGCATAATTGCAAACAAGAAAACCCAGCTCAGCCCAAGCTCCATGGTGAGCTGTCTGTGCTCAGTCCTGATGACCAAGTGGGAACAGCTGGCGTCCAGGGCTGGGCTCCTCTGCAGAGTTGCAGGCTCAGAGCTGGGCTGCTTTTCATCAGTACAGGGAGCCCTATTTGCATGGCTTCCTGCTTTACAAACAGCTCTGTGGTTGAACCCTCAGAGAGGGCAGTGTTCACAGCAGGTGTGAGTGTGCAGGGGAAGTTTGGTAACCAGGAAGCAGTCAGGAGAATATGACAGCTCCTGTGTTAGTGTGTGTTGTGTTTTTAACACTGTGCCCTCTTCCCTTTTGCCCATTTTAACAGTTTGTGTTTTTGTATTAATGCTGCCTGCTTTTTAAACTTTTAAAACATTCAGTGTAGCAAACAGTGTGTTGTCCATACAGCATCCCAGTCTGTGTAAATGTCATCCCATCATCTAGGTCTTTGCTCTCCTAGCTTGTGGACAGATTGTTCCTCTCTGGCTCTGGACATTGCAGTTCAGCTCTGCAGATCCATCTCCTGTAGTGACCTTGCCGTGTTCTGCTCTTTTCTGAAAGAAAACATCACTAGTATAGCATGGATCCTGTTAGTTTCTGTTACACCTGTCAGTATTCATCTCACTGTCAATCTTTGTCTACTTTCATTTTTAAATTATTAGTTCTAATTAATTTTCTCAACTGAATGGAAATGCCTATGGCTGTGCTAGAAATATGTGCATAAAAGAATTTATATATTTCTTACCCG
>PVIR01024477.1:0-25819 GCA_004026965.1 Petromus typicus | reverse complement strand
GAATATTATCCAGATACTTGTTTTGACAATGGAATGAAGACTCCTTGTCCAAGAAGCATTTTGGTAGAGGCAATTCAGAGACCTTAGAGCATTCTTCAGTCATGGGTACAGTAAGATGGTTTCTAAAGGAGTTTTCAGATTTAAAATATTTAGTCTGTGGATCTTAATATTCTATTCAACATTCATGTGGTAAGTGCCTTGCTAAGTAAGAATATTGTGTTATTTATAAATATTTGTATTTTGAGATCATAATGATACTTAATAAATATCCAAAAAGAATGGCCATAACGTCATAATATGAAACATGTTAGAAACAGAGATCGCTTTGGATGTCTTTAAGAAGGACAGATGGAGCAGGACTTATCATTCATCTCACTGTGGAAGCTTTGAAGGGATTGAGAGACAGGATTTTTTTTTTTTTTTTACTCATTTAAAAAAGTTATTTGGTACAAGAATTAAGAGGAGTATTTCAACTATGTGAAACACTATATAGTCAGGAAGATACTCAAGTTCCAGCAACATGATATTCTGCCCGACAGTGAGGACATCAGCTGACACTTGTGAAATGCTGTGTAAAAGAGTAATATTGTTTGAGTAAAAATATGAAGATGAATTTGAAAATCAGGACAATGCTGTTTAGGTGCAGAGTCAAGGAAGGCAGCAGAATGGAAGCATATGAATTAGGGTTCTGGTCTCAGGGCTGCTAGGTCTAAAAGGAAAAGGGAATAAATCTTGGGCTTCCAGGAAGCATGGACTATAAAGTTAAGATTGGAAAAGCTATCCCTTTCTTGCAGAACAGCCCTAGGAAGAGTTAAGAAAGCTTATCTTTAGATGAATAAATAAACCTCCCAGGAGAAATCAAAGCCTGAAGTCCAAGTCCATACATCCCTGTTGTATCTGATTCCCAAACAGAGAAATTAATGGAATATCTGAGCCTAAACCACCAAAATCTCAGGGGCATTCTGTGAGAGCAAATACAAGGACTCTTCCTTCCGTTGTGCAGAGCGCCTGAGACTCCCACGGGGGAGAGCACTATCAACAGCAGCAACAATGGCAGTCCAATTTAAGATGAGCTTACAAGAGCCTGATGGGGGCCTGGGGTGATGCTGACCGAAAAACACAAAATTTACTTAGACAGGAGGAAGAAGTTCAAGACATGCATTGTAAAAGTATAGCAACTTTAGTTAATAGCAAAGTGTTGAATATTAGCCCCTCCAGCCTTTCCACTATGTATGTGTGCATGTATGTATGGATGCATATATAAATATTTCAAAGCATCATGTGGTACAATATAAATATAATAATTTGTCAATTACATAATAATAAATGATGTTGTTAGGATCAAAATTATGAGCTTCCTAAAGAAATGATAACCATAAGGAACCATCAGCAGAAAAATAAAAACTGCCTAAATCATGGAATAATCAAAAGATTATTATAAAATAAAAATGTACTAACAGTATGAAAATCAGAATGGTGGAAATGATAATAATTATCATTTTCTAATTCATAATTTCCTCTAGTTCACAAAATGTTTAAAGAATAACTAGTTTTTATTTTATAATAGGAAAAATAAGGTTTCCGTTTGCTGCATTCACCACAGTGATTCCTGGGAAAATTTTTCAGGCTGTTGTCATGTTAAAGGCCGCACACACACACACACACACGCACACGCACACGCACACGTACACGCACACACAAATTTCCACCGAATTCTAGGTTTACTTGGAAATGTGTGGTAATCCGAATATTTGGGTTTTAATAAAATTTCATTTTTATTTCCAAGTAAGACTCCAGTGTCTTTTTCCTGCCCAATCAATACCCTGGAAATACTTTAGTAATCGTGAAAATACTTATTTTTCTAACTCAGTATTATACACCCCACATACTTTCTATCCTTTCTCTGACAGCCGTAGAAAGGATGTGTCGGCTCAATTAGAAAGTTCTATGTCGTTGTTCTAACACGCCGTCTTCATCTACCTACTGAGGTGCGCGGGCATTCATGACCATCACAGTTTGCACAATCAGGAACTTTGCACTAGAGAGCCACGTTGAGCTAAAACCATTCATACATGCGCCCTGCATACCCACAGGAGGACAAATAACCTTTCTTTTGCTAAAAAAAAAAAGAAAGAAAAGAAAAAAAAAAATCAAAATCAGCTTGGAGCCAGAGGAGGCACGCTGAGCTCTGGCGAGGGGAGGGGCGGCTAACAAGGGCCTGCCTTCAAAGGTGGTTGAAACCCAGGAGGATTTTCATCACAGGTTTTTGGCATTGGAAGGTCTTTGAAGATTTTTGGATTTTCGCTTAACAGGTGGTCTCGGCGCCTGCTGCTCTCTCTGCTGATCTGAAGCCGCACAGCCCAGCAGGACTCCTACCTGCTTGGATTTCTAGAGGTAAGGCCGCAGGAACTTCTCCTTTTCTTACATCCAGTGATTACTTTTCTTATGGGAGGGTTATAGTTTTCCTTCCTTTCTTCCCCACCCACTTACCAACTGGCACCCCGGGCTTGGAGCGCAATACCAGCCCCTCAATTAGATCAGAGAAAGTGAGACAGGAAAGCAGAAGGGGTGGAACGTGTCCACTAGATGGCAGAATTGGTTAAGCGGAATCGCGCAAGGACTCTGCACCCCAAGTACAACATCCGGTGGGAGAGGAAGGTAGGAACTGGTGCCTCCACCCTGCCCTCGTACCTCACCTTTACCTACAGCACATGCTCTGAGGTCACCCTGGCAGCCTCGTTTTACTTTGCACACGGAGGTGGCGCTTTAGAGAATGACTGCATGTCTGCCAGTTAACCTGTTAAATGCCTTGAAGTCCCAGGGGGCCGGACATGCCTCTGAAGGTTCTGCTTTGGGAAGTGGTCACATTCAAAGCAGAGGACAATCTTCCACCCAGAATCCCACGCACCTGTTGTTTAATGTCCAAGCAAAATGTTGGCATGTCCGTTTTGAGGGGGATATCATACTGTCTACACATTCTCTCTTGTGACAAACTGGCCCAATCCAAGAAACAGAAATTAGACGGTTTAACTATTCACTTTTCAGGATGAGTTTACACTGGTGTAGTCATTGTGTTGTCAGTATTATTTTTTTACTCTGTGCCTCAATTGAAACAAATAAGAAAACATATAGACTCTCACTATACAAAATGTACTTACATTTTGTTCAGCTCTAAGTTGTTCATCCAACACTCACTCTTTAAAAGTGGCTTGCTTCATGCTGTCCGTTGAGTGGCTTTGTGTTATTTAGGAAACTCACCTAGTGCTTTAGGGCATGGAGTTTGGATCGCTTCCTTTCACAGCCTGTCTTTCTGTGGCTGGCCCTGGGATCCCAGGTGACTACTGAGAAATTTATTGGATGCTCACTGTCCTGCTTTTGGTTACATTATCTCATCCCCTTTTTTAAAAATCTCACTTGAGACCTGAACACTGTTACCAGTTTCATTTTTTTAGCAAATGAACTGAGGCAAAGAACAATTCTAAAAAATATCCAATGGCTAAAGAGGAATCAAACGCTCTTCTTGATTTTCTTTTTGTTAGCTTTGTATTCAGCAATAATTTCCAGTGTAGAAAAAGGCTGCAAAGAAAGTGTAAGAGATCTCATGAACCATTGAACCAGCTTGTTGGTGTGTCAGCATATTACTTACCATGCTACACTTGTAAAAACTAAGAAATTAACATTAATAAAATGCTATTACCTCAACTGCAGGCTTTATTTACATGTTGCCAGTTTTCTGTTATCATCCTTTTGTGTTCCTGCATCCAATCCTGGACACCATGGTGCATATCCTGCTGGGTCTTAGATCTATTTAGTGTTGCCATGTGATGAGGTGAAATTACCCCAGGCCCATCTTCTGTTACCCACTGGCTTTGGCATGAAGCACTTTGGAGCTCAGGACCCCTTGAGTACTGGGCTGAATAGAAACCTGCCTGCACCATCCTAGACCAGGACCTGTCATACTGGTTCATGCTGAAAAAGAAAATGACATAATTTAGCGTTTGGCTTTTCTAAAGTGGAGCTAAGAGGTTGCGAGAAGATTACACTCACTCATGCTCAAGAGTAAGTCACAGAACGTTCTACTAGACTTGGATGACTTACTGATGTCAACTTCCACAATGTCTTCATTGCCTCTCATCAGAGAGTACCTCAGTTAACCAACCAATCAGCATGGGTTTCTGTCCAGCCAGTCAACTGCCCCTGGAAAGAATTAATGTGAAAATATTCAATTGTAAAACACAACACTCATACACATATAAAACCTTCTTCTCTATTTGTTCTAATGGTGCATCATTCAAAGTTGCCCTGACTCAGGACAACTGCATTTCCTTACTTCCCAAATCAACTGCATTCCTTTTTGTGCTGATGTCAAGCTTTTTAATGAGTTAACAGTGCCTTAAGTTTATTTCTACTTCTGTGCTTCCACGATATATTGAGCTACTCCAAACAAAATGAGTCAAAACAAAAAAATACATACATATATATAGTACCACAATTTTCTTCCTTTCTGTTAAAAAAAAAGAAAAAGAGAAGCAGAACAAAACTCCAGGAAGTACTTTTCCATTACCTGCCTTAATGGAGAGATACAAAGGGATTTTTAATGCATTCTATTTGACACTGTTTGTTTTTATTTTTTGCTTTATCCAGTGAGTCAGGAACTACTTCTTTCGGAAGACTACTAATACTGTCGCCTTATCATCAAGGGCTTTTGATATGTAAAACCCAGGTACCCTCCATTTAGCCATTTCATTTGTTTCCTCACTAGTTTTCTATCATTAGGACTCATTTAGCCTCAACACAAAGGAGTGCTGCAATTCTCTGCTGCTCGCACAAAATCACCACGAGCTTTCTTAGAAAAGGAATTGTAATATAAAATTCCTAAACAGACATTTTAATGTAAGTTTCTAAAAGGGATCAAAAGACAAAAATCACTTTTAATTCCATATTTAACAGGAGGGATCTTCACCTGCAGACAAGTGCTAATAAACAGTGCACTCAGGACTGTCACTTGGGTAAGAGGGAGAGGTTACGTTTTTTGGTCTAACTAACGAGGCTGCCTAGATGTGATTGAAAAATAACTTTCTGGCTCCTCAGCTGCCAGCTCTGTGCCTGGGTTATGCCCATGACAGTCGCACAGATAGGAAGCTTATATTAAAACCAAAATCAAAGGCAGCAGGAGTGGGAATCAGCCTACATTAATGAACCATTGAAGCTTCTCTCCAGCACGGGTGAACCCTAAATCATCGGTTAGATCTCTGGTGATTTCCCACTTGAAAGATGTGAAGGAAGTGGCACATTCAGAGTAACAGCAAAGCCATAGCAACTTGTCAAAATACTTTTTAACGCACAGGCTTGAGATTATTTTAAAAATGATCTTGATAGAGCTCCTGGAAATAGTTTCAAGATGCAATGGGTTTGACAGTGATCTAGAAAGAACGAGACACAGCATGTGGACGCTGTGGGATTCATCGGACACCCTTCTTGAGCATTATCAACCACGCTGATCACAGTTAACAAACCTTCTTTTAAGGAGTGAGGGAGCTGAATGACACACAATGATTGGCTTTTTCTTAAATTGACATGAGTACCTACTGCACCGCTGTCTTAAACTACACAGTACTGAATATTGGGCTAATTTCTAAAGCAAGTTAAGAGACCAGGAGCACAACTCATTATTGATTACTCTTTCTTGTAACTGGTGTTCATATTATTGAAATAATATTGGAGGATTTTATTTTGTAAAGGTCCTACATTTTATTTTAAGTTGATAAGACCTATTGAACATCTGCTCTCCATTCATTTAATGAGATGATTTGCTGTTTGCAACGTAATTAGGACATTTTCTTGGGTGTGTTGCATGTATTAGGCAGTAGTCAAGCTCAGTGAAATTCAGTCCTTACTATTTTTTGAATATAATTAAAGAGAAAAAGAAGTACATTAGAGAGAAAAATAAATAAATAAAACATGGCAGAATAAAAATATATAAACTATTATTTTTTTTCTTTGCTAAGATAAATTTGGTTAAAGTAGTAAGTGTTTCCACATTTGACAACTGCATTTCTGGACCACTTATGGTGCATATTTAGAAGACTTTTAGCATTTGCGTTAGATGCTGATTTCTTTATTAGTAGTTTGGTTTAGTATGGTGTTTTAACAAAGGTTCAATGTTTCAGTTAGAACTTCATAAAACACAAAGTCTGGACTTTTAAGACTTTATATAAAGTAAGAGAAAAGCAAAGTAATTCTAAAGAGGCAAATGGTGAGACTAAAATCCCAGAGTCATATAAGTACAAGATGCATCTTGTACTTTGTCGATCTGCTTTATGTGATGATGGGGAAACAAAGTACATAGAGAAGGTAAAGTTTAGTGTCATGGTAATGAGATGGATTTGTTCTTGGAACAGTGAGTAGCCACTCACAAGCGTGAGTACAGGAAAGGCATGTGTATAGTATTATTTTAGGAGATTAATTTAGCACTACGCATGGTGGAGTGGCTATGGGGAGTAAGTGAAGATGGAATGACATGTGGCAGCGTTTTCATAGCACTCAAGTTGCATACTCAAAGGGTCTGAAATCAAGTAATGAAGTGGAAACACAAGTGTGGTCGAAGATGTGAGAGGTGACTAAAGCTAGAGTTGGTTGGAAAAGACCTTGTGTCTGATCAGACCAAGGTAAGAAGACAGGAAGGAGGTGTGAAAATAATGTGAATGTGTTGACTCTTTAGTACTGAGGCAGTAATAATAATATTAGTTCAAATTAAAAACAGGAAGGAATACCTGCATTAGAGATTGCTGTAAGGACGAAATAAAAATATAGGAAGGCTGCTTTAAAAGTGCACAGCTGTAAATACGTGACCTGACTGGTGAAGAGTGAAGAGATGGCATTTTCTGAATGAAGAATCTTGAGTTAAGAGCTCTCTGGGTAGTGGTGCTCAAAAGTGCCATTCAGTACTTCATAGGCAGAGAAATGCAAAGCTAGTATTTGGAAGAAAGGAGAGAGAGGCCAGAGTAGAATAAGTTGTGAACATTATAGAAACATAATCCAAATGCCCAAGTTTACTGTGTTGCAGGTAGGTGGAGAAGGCAGGCAGCACGCATGGGACAGTGAGGAGGAGAGGATGTCCTTCGGGGAGCACACAGTAGCCAAGTGCTTTTACTCACTCCTTTCGTGCAGCACCATCATTATTGTGGGGAATAGAATCCTCACTCTAAGGATGGGAAATGTGCCAATGAGAAATTTCAAGTGAATTAAGATTATTACAATTAATAAACACCGAAGCGAGTTTTCTGATTCCAAGGCTGGTATCTTCTCACTAGGTCATTTGTACTGTGGTCTTATCATGGCCACGTACAAAACTTGGGCAAATAAACTGAGAGCATCATAACTCCTTTGATCCTTGCTTTCTACCATTGTAAGGCACAAATAACATTTAACTTACAAGAATATTGCAAGGCTAGAACAGTGGGAAAGGAATAGGTAAACTGATATGTGCTGAGCAGATTGTTGGAAATGGTCAATGATCATGGCAGGTGTGTTAGCTTGCATTTGGAAGGCTTCATTGGGGGAATGCCACCATGAAATGATTGAAATACAACTTCTATTTTTCAGTCATCTGATTTAAAATTCCCCCAATTAATTTCTGTTAAACGGATCACTTTTGAATGTTTCTTCCATTTGATTTATTTAAAAAACAATAGAATTAATACCAGCCATGGTGACTCACTCCTATAATCCCAGCACTTGAGAAGCAGAGGCCGGAAGATTACTGTGAGTTCCAGGCTTGCTTGAGCTACACAGTGAGCTCAGTGACAACCTGAACTACAAAGTGAGACCCTGTCTCAAAAAACTAAAACTAAAACAAAACAAAACAAAAAACCAAACAGGAAAAGAACTGTGTCCCCACATTGAAGTGATAGTAATGTTTCTTTTAAAGACTTACAATACTTAGAAACATTTCCAGATTTTCAAAATTAGGGTTACTATTTTGCTCCATAGTGTTATGTTTGTCTCTTATGAACACCTGTCCCCTTCAATGGCCATCTGTATGTTAGTGAAAGAGTAGTAAAAACAGTCAGTAGAATACAGAGCTGTGTCTATGTGCGAGTCTCAGAGCAAAATCAAAGCAAAAGTACCTGAAGACAAGATGAATCCATATCTGAGGATTCCTGGTTCTTAACTAGTTTCATTTTTAATGAAATGATTATTAGAACACACAAAATTCCTCCCTTCTAATTTGATAAATTGAAGAGCGATGTGAGTTAACTGAGCCATTGGTGTGATAATAAGATGCAATTGGTGTGATTTATCAGTGGGTGATGTGGCTGCTGGTTTGCTTCTACAGCAAAGAGCAGCCGTTAGCACTTCCTGAAGTGAGCACGTAAGCCATAAACCTAGGCTACTGCTCAACAGGTCAGGAAGATGAGGGGCTCCTTTTGCTTTTTTCCAAATAGATCTTTTAAAGCTGTCACTTTTGAGGCACAGTTTCTAATTTTCTACTCATTTCCTCCTGTTCTACAAACACTATTCATACTGAGTTTGTTTAATCTATTCCATAACCTTAACCTTCTTACCTAAGTACTGAAGTGAAAAACCCCTATGTTTCCAGGAGCTTTGAGTTCTAATGTTAGTAATTAAAGGGTCATAGAGGGTCTTTCTTTTCAAGTCCCATTATCCTGTAGAGATATTTTCACAAGTTGTTATTCTAGCAGAATAATTCTCTAGGGTTCTGCAGTATGAGAAGCAGTCTATGCTTTTTCATATGTGATTCAGACAGAATATTATATGATACCCACCTTCTAGGGGGAAAAAAGAAAGAAATAATCACAATGCTCCTTGGTTTCAAAAAGTGGAATTTCCATTGTTGTATTTCTTTATAGCTTAAATAGCTTTAAGCTCAATCAATCAATGTCATAGATTCTGAGATTTATTTATTTGGTCATAGGATTTATTTCTATTACCTGGTGGATACACCATATGTAAAATGGTACTGTAGGAAAAATATTCTATGTTCACAGTGTGAAAACTACAGTCAGGGTCCAGGAATGAGAAGATTATATTAAAATAGCAAAATTATCAATTTTTCATTATTTATTTATTGAATTTTTACTTCTTATTTTGAAAATTTCACTCCTGCACACTGTGGCAAGTTGTTATATACTGATTTGATTCTTCCAGCCATTTTGGAGTTGGCATGATGATTGCTAGGCATTTCCTTTTTAAAAATTTCCTTCTGTACTGAGGAATTCACACTGGGGTATATCCCAGCCCTTTTAATTTTCTTTTAAATTTTGAAATGGGCTCATTAAGTCTCTAGGTAACTCATTCTGGGCAGGAAAGGAAATATTCCTGCTTCAGCCTCCAGAGTGCTGGGATTATAGGCACACGCCACCACCCCTGGCTCAACTCACAGTTTTAAAGAAGAAACAAGATGTGTAGTTATCACATAAATTATTGCATAAAATGAGAAGCTTCTGAGAAAGAAAGATGAAGTTTTATTAATCAATTCAAGGAAAATGTATGAACCAAACTGTCATGGAATCAGAAAATTGCATCATCTAGGTAAGGTGGTAGAAATTGGTAGGGTCAGAATTTGAATCCATCCCTTTGGGACTTAATCTTTTTCAGTACTCTTCCCAACAGATTTGGGGACTTGGTCATCAAAAAATTAGATATCACGAGAAGAGAGAAACTCTGAGATCTTTACCTGCAAGGTATTAATGCTCAAGTTGACCTCACATCTTGTTTTTCTTCATGCTTTCACCTTGAATACCACAAGTCTACGGTAATCTTTTGTGAATGTGAACCAAATGATATCACTTGATCCATTTTAGATGTATTCTTTTAATCGACAGGGAATTTTCTGTCTTAAAGGGTCAATGACTAGAAGAAAGATACTTATATCAGCAATTCTGTGCCTTTAATTTTAGTTTGCAACAGTAGGTTCATGGGACAACTTCTATCGTTTCATTTAAGTCTTCTCTAATGATTATTTCTTATGCCAATTTTTACCTTGTCCATTTTCACACCCATATCAGTGGTACAACTTCTTTTGTAGGATCTTCTGGTATAAGTAAGAATTTTAATTTAGTTGACAGTGTTTAATTATGGAATGCATCATTTGCAAATTAGGCTCTGCTAAGAGGAGTTCCATAATGAGAGGATATGGGAAATACTAAGGAAAACAAATCAGACATGGTAATCATGATACACTGCATAAAACCCCAGGGCTACCATTAAATACCTGTGTGACCTTAGTCAAGTAATTTCATTCTCTGGGCCTCCAATTTCCCACCCCTAATTAGGTCAATTATGTAAAATGGTGTAAAATTTACAAAAGGGTTTTAAAAACTCTGATTTAATAAATTAATATTTTGTTCACATTAATAAGAGCTAGAAAAAGATTAAATTTCAGAATTACAATATGAAAAAATGTCCGCTTTCTTGCCTGTTTAAATATCAGGGAGTATTTGTAAAAATGTTATCATATCATCAGCTTCTCAAGATGACAAGTTTCCACTTCGTTTCTAATTTTGTTACTTGGCTACTTCCTCACCCCTTTACCTTTTCTTACTGATTCACTTTTAATTCTCACTTGGCACATTATCTAGCTGTGGGATATTAGGTATATTTCTTGTTCTTTTGGCTCTGTTTTTGCATTTGCAAAATGAGGCCAAAAAATGGGCCAGGCTTCCGCTCAGTGGTGCCACTGCCTGCCTTGCAACTGCAAGGTCATAAATGTGATCCCTGGTACTGCAAACAAACAAACAACAAACAAAAAACAAGGCTGATGATAACTCCATCTGATCTCAGACGAAAGGGGTAAGATTGCATTTGAATGTTGTATGCATATAAGGCATTTTTACCATTTTGTAAAAGTTGGGGAGTGATGTGCAGCCATAATTTATGAATCAGATCTTTGCTTCTCATTTTCAAGTCAGCTGTCACTAAGAATGTTGCTTTTGGGCATCTTCAGGAACAACAGCATGTCAAGAATGGAAATGCACAGTCTTGAAATGTGGGGAAATAGTCTACTCATGTCTTACAGATGAAAACAATGGCCTGTTGCTAAGCATTTTGTCTCTGGTTCACCACAGCACAAGGAATGCAGAGATGTGGGTTGAGCCTACAATTCCTTTATCATTTTTGGCTTAAGCCATATTTGTTATCCTAAAGACTTTGTTGATAAATAGCTTCTTAAATTTTGATTAGAAAGAAAATTCATGTTTGACAATCCATCTAATTTTATTTCTGGATCTACTGGGAGTGAGAGAAATAAATCATTTCAGATAGTAACAATACCATTTCCTGTATTATTTTTGGTAGAGTAACTTTTGTAGGGCGAGGAACGAGGAGAAGATAATGAAGATACTAGTCTTACAACTTCGAAAGGAAAGAAAGGATCCTTTTTTGCTTATCTTTGTCTCCCACAAATATGTAAGTCACTGTCTTATAGATTTAGAGCATAAACACTTACAAATTTGATATTTCAAGTAAGAAAGTTCAGAGGTCATAAAATTGATTTTAGTTTCATGTTGAATTGTAATATTTTCACATTAGGATAAGATTTGTAATCACAACTTTTAAGGCATCTAGTTGTTCATCCTGATGATGATTCATTCATCATTTTAACGTTTCAATACAGTATAGACCTATTTTTTTCAGTATTAAGTTAATATTCATGAGTAGAAATGGCCTCGGTACATAATAGGAGAAATCACATTGGGCCACTATTATTAGTATTAAGCATCCTCTCAAGGAAATATTTTAAGAAAGAAGCTATGATTGTGACCACAGAGAGAATAGTTAAAAGCCCACTCTTCAAGTTGAGCACTTATGCTTGTTTACCACTTGCACATTCTACCTGCAAATTCACATACTTTCTATTGAAATCTAATGATGTGCCACCAAACACAGGGTGGTACAACCACTGTGATTTGGGCAATAAGTCTCAAGCGAATGGTGCCAAGGAATGGCCTCCAAACATACATATCAAATCATTCAGTTGACTAACGGATTTTTTTGGTTATCCTGAGCTCACATTCAGGCAGTTAGCAAGCCGGCACTCTCCTACAGGTTGATGTTCTTCAACCTGGCTGACCTTGCTGGGAATGTGAGAAGCACAGCTAGTTGTGTTATGTTGTGTGGATAGCATTTGTGTGATTTGTTCCATATCTCCAGCGGGCTGAGGAAAGATTATGTTTCCAGCCTTTCAGTACACACAAGAGAACATGAAATATATTGTTGACTATTGCACTGTCAGCAGGGGCTGGAGGCCTACAATCTGACTTCTGAAAGTTGAGGTTATGTAGCAGCCTACTCTAGAGAAACCCTACACCTGCCAGGAAGAAGATCCGTACAGGTGATACAAAGCTCCAGTCTCCCAAAGAATGTTTCTGTACTGCAATGTGATCTACAATGAGACATACACCAACCATCAGCTGGAGAATGGGAGCCAGACAGTAGTCTAAACTTTAGGAAGACAAGTGACAAAAATTTTTCGTGCTTGTTAATTTGAAATGCGGGTTATATTCCCTTGCACCAGTCAGCACTTCTTCTTTTAATTAGGAAAAACATGAGGTTAAAATGTGATCTGGGAGCAAAATAGACAAGCTGTTCTATGAATAAATACAATAGAAATTATATAAATATGCCTAGATTATACATGGGAATTCAGACAATTCAGATCAATGGAATAAATACAAAATATTTTCACAAATGAGGTGGGAGAAAATGGTAGCTATTTGGTGAAAAAGACCAAGATAGGTCTTTAAATAGTAGATTGTACATCAAGATAAACAGAAGATTCAGGTATAAACTAGAGAATAAACTAGAGAAGAACTAGAGTAAAGCTTGGATTTGTGTGTGGTAACTTTAAGATTAGAAAAAAGCTTTTTAACTATGATTCAAAACTAAAGCCCTAGAAGTAAGGACTGATCATGAATATGCAGAATTTAGAATGCATTACCAATAAAAAACACAAAATCTCTTTATACAAAATTAAAAGATAAAAGTCAGATAATGGAAATATCTACTAGTCATATCAGATAAAATAGATAATGTTTATCATATAGAATTATTAGAGATTGAACTGAAATAGGCTGTTAACCCAATAGAGCTAACATGTGGGAAAGGAAATACACAAGCAGTACACAGAAAAAGAAATCCACAAGGCACCAAAAATGTAAAAAGAAACTGCCATAGTAAATGTGTACATAGAACTGTTAATATGTACAACTTATGATATCATGGATAGGCAGTGCTATACATTCCTGGAAAGTGAGGGATTGTACTACTGTAATGGAGGGAACTATATGTGTATTTGCTTTTTGTTCAAATATCCTGCTTCTAAGAATCTAGACTTTGTGTATACTGCATACATCAAAGGATGCCATTATGAAGGTAATCACTGTGAAATTGCTTGTGATAATGAACTATTGAAAACAAGCTGGAAAATGGATTATGTAGACTATATAACATCCACAAATGAGAATATGATGTTTCTCAACTTGGAGTGGGTTATGTCTGATAAACCCATTGAAAACTAGCAATATCCTAAGTTGAAAATACACATAATACATCTAACGTCCCAGCATCACAATAGATTGTGAATTATCAGTTGTTCCCTTCCTGTGTTTGTGACTGACTAGAAGCTGGAGCTTGTCACTGCTACTGAGCATCTGCAGAGAATACAATATCCAATATCATTAGCCTGGAAAAGGATCAGAATTCAAAGTGTGCAGTGTAATTTTTACTAAAAGTATTTGAATTTTGCTCGAATGTTATGTTGAGACATTGTAAACTGCGCCGTTACCAGGTAGGAGTGTTTGTGTATACTGAATGAGAGAGCTAAAGGGTACAATGCTCAGTGAAAACACGAGATCACACAAGGAACATACTACCTTTACTATATGAAAGCAAGTGGGGCTAAAATTATCATATTAATATGTACATTAAAATATTCTCAAATTAATAAAATCCAAATAATTTTCCTTAGGAGGTGAGAGAGACTGAAAGAAGTAAAAGCAGGAGGAAGAGGTATAACACTTGTGAAAATAAAATACCCTGCAAAATATAAAAGGAAGAAAAAAATGGAAAAAATAATACAGTTTAAGAATTATAGAGATACGGGCCGGGGATTTAGCTCAGTGGTTCCGGCGCCTGTCTTGCAAGCGCAGGGACCCAGGTTCGATCCCCGGTAACCACATACAATACTGGGCGTGGAGATTCATGCCCAGCAGCAACCAGTACCACATACCACAGTGCCGGGCGTGGTGGCTCACGCCTGTAATCCCAGCACTCGGGAGGCAGAGCAGGAGGCTGAGCTCAGGGCCAGCCTGAACTACAAAGCGAGACCCTGTCTCAAAAAACCTAAAGAAAAAAAAAAAAAAAAGAATCATAGAGATAGAATTGACAGGGCTACATTTAATGTGAAAATATCCTGCAGATGATCTAATAAAATGTGCTAATGAGTATTCTATAATGACTAGGAGATGAGTTGCCAGTGGTTTAATTGCAGTACATTGTGCAAGTTTATGGTGATCTTATTATATAGGATTCTATTTTAGCCACAAGTTTCAAAAATATCATGTGGAAGTTGCTAGGTAGTTCATCATTTCACTTTATCTATGGAATCGTGAAGTCCTTGATTGCTGCTGAAGATGGAGGAGGACTTAACATTTAAGATATGGTTTATTTATTTAAGAATACACACCAAGAACTACCTATAAGATAGCCAGTGTTAGAAGAACAAGAAAATACCAACTCTGTACCTGAAAGAATTCCATAATGCACTGGGCATTGAATACATAAACAATGTATTACAAGTAAATATAATGTCACACAAACTTGAATGGTTTTAGAAATGAGATATGGCAAGATAACATTCCACATGTTTGAGAATAATAAATTAACTTTCAAAAGCAACATATCAAAGAGTTTGTTCTTGTCTAGTCCTGGAAGTCTTAGTACTGAGAGCGGGAATACTCAGTGGAAGTGTCGGTCCCTTGAGGCCATGTACATGGTGATTACTGGTGCAGTTTTGGCTACATTAATTTAAATCTAGACTTCACCACCTACTAAATGGGTGATAGTGAGGATTACATTTCAAAGAACACAAGCATTAAGAATAACGCACTGTGTCCATTAGTGAAAGTATGTCTTATTTCAATAAGATAGAAAATATTTCACTTTGACAGCAAAGAAAGATGCCTAACGGCAATATTTACTTTCCAAATGGCAGTGGTAACTGGAGGCAGGTGACAGAAGACAGTTGCCCTAGATGTTGTCTGTGTGATCATATGGAATCTGTGCACATGAAGACAGTCTATGGACCCAGGCATTGTCACTGGAAAGGACAACACATCACTGAAGCTGGAAAAAGTCTGACCTGCTCACTTTCTGAAAGTATCAGGTTCTTTTTCTTTTGCCTTTAGTGAAAGCCTGCCTTGACAACTGTTCTATGAATTTATGTGAACTGAAAAACACAATGACTTCAAGGAAGAAAACAATGAATGTAGAAATTATTAGAAAAAATTAAAAATAACTGATGAGTTTTGACTATGAACATCAAAAGCAAATATTAAGTTCCATATGCTAACTGATTTGGACACTGCAGATTTAAAAATAATTATGTATATGATATACCTAGGAAACATAGGATGGTATAATTAATGAATTTTGACTTGGTTATCACTTTTTATTAGAACTTACAAACTTTGCACTTAAATTTAAGCAAGAATTCAATTCAAATACCATTCAGAAACCTACTTTACACAATGCACAAACTTAGGAGATGTTGTGGAAGGTCACCAAATGACAGGAAAGAAAGAGCAGAGGACAGCAGTCTTCCATGGATGATTTTGAATATATGGTCATACAACTATTTACCTTTTGATGAAGTATTTACTCGAAATTTTGCCTATTTTAAAAGCTCAGATATTTAGATTTTTTTTTTAAGGTTTTTTGAAACAGGGTCTCGCTTTGTGGTTCAGGCTGGCCCTGAGCTCAGCCTCAAACTCACATCACAGCAATCCTCCTGCCTCTGCCTCCCGAGTGCTGGGATTACAGGCATGAGCCACTACGCCCGGCAGATATTTAGATTTTTTAACTCAGGGTTCTTTATATATTTCAGATACAATGACTTGGTTTCCAAACATGTCCTCAAGTTTCAGCTTTTCTTTTATTTCTTAGCAATATCTCAAGTTACTATGTTTTAAAATGTTAACAACCCTAGTATTATGATTAGTTTCCTATGTTCTATAATCTTAGGAAAGAAATGAACTAATGAGAATAATAAACCTTTCTATGATGGACATTTAAAAATGGCATCTATGAATATTATAGAAAATAGCAAATTTTTTATCATGCCATGATTTTATCTTCAGTCTGAACCTTGGTGATTATAATAAGTCTAGACTCACAGCTATTCTCTACCATATATTTAATTTTGAAGAACTTTAAATCTTAGGGAAGTGACAAAGGAAACCGACACATCTATGAAATAGAACATTAATCTGCCTGCCGTGGCTTTCGAAGCAGAGTAAAAAGGAACATTTTCAAATAGTGAGCTGTCTCTTTTATTTATTGATCTTCAGCTAGAAATAAAGCTACAGTAAAATGCTCTCTCCATATCTTTCTCACTGTATGAAAACAGGGTTACAGATCAATTGATTTACCATCACAATTGATTAGGTGCCTTCCCTACTATCTCTGTGGTGACATGAGACATGCAGTCATATGGATCTTTCATTAGGAAAGCCATTGAAAAGCTAAGGTTCATTGCATGCTTAAATGGTTTGTGACCCACTCATTAAGCCATTAACTAACCGTTAATATTGCTTAACCTCAAACCTTAAAGATCAAATAACTTATTGCCATTTTATTTTCCAAGTGCATCTTTGCAAAGTAAGTACATGATTTTGTTATAATCAGACTTAACTATTCACAGAAACATGAGATATTTCTGGTATTAACCTATTTTTACTAATGAGATTTATGTGCGTATTCCTTTAGACACAGAACCCAACGTATAAAGAGCAGAAGACTACCACAAACTAATAGAAAGGGGAAGTTAAGGATGTATTGCTTAAAATTGCTTTTTGTCTCACCTAATGTTTTTATTATTTTCTACATGTTATTACTATCAATAATATTTATTGCAGTCAGAAATTTTCTGTGTGATGTACTTTCTAACAATAGCAAAAACGAAGACATGAAACTGCCCAGATAGAAGTTAACCATTTTAGACTATTTAATACATTTTTTTTAAATTCAGGAGAGTGAATCATTGTGTTTATCTGAAAATTATCTGCCTCTTTTGAAATAAAGCCCGAAAATTTTAAAGTTTCTCATTATTGTCAATAAGAACATTTTATACAACTTACACAGAGTATAGCATATTCAGAAAACATCTCCTCAAAGATTTGCATTGTTATATTGCTTTTACCCCACCAGGTCAACTATAGAAAACACATAGGCTGTTGCACATAGCTTTTTATAATATATGTTTTTT
Organism: Petromus typicus; assembly: GCA_004026965.1. Taxonomy (NCBI): domain Eukaryota; kingdom Metazoa; phylum Chordata; class Mammalia; order Rodentia; family Petromuridae; genus Petromus; species Petromus typicus. The sequence continues at coordinate 8,313 of PVIR01024477.1, read as the reverse complement.
CAGGCAGCTCTTTCTACAGGAAAACCAGATATAATGCAAAACCAACCATTTCTTTTAAATCTAGAAGAAAAAAAGTGAACACTTAACCATGAACCTCATAAATTTAATAGCAGATGTGCAAGAAGAAATGTTAACAAAGTAGAACGTGCAATTAGGGAAAGCTATAAATAGAACTTACAGTGCATATAAAAGAATATCACAAAACCACAGGGAACATAGCAAGTATATAAGTAAATGACCTTTAACAATGAATCTAGAAGAGGAAGAAATTCATATATATCTACCAGCTGCATGAAATATTGCCACTCAACATTAGATCGATCAAATCAGAGCTGGATGTCAGTCTGATTTTTAGTTTCTCACTATTTAAACCATTAACACTTCTTGGGCCATAAGAATTAAATATTGGCTCATGTGATGTCTCATTGATGAGTGAAGGTTAGGCACATATGGAATCATTACTCCCAGAAAATTCATGTATCCAGTTTACAAAATAACATATAGGCTCACAATTAACCTAAAGGGCCACCTCTGAAGAACACAAACATCTGATCATAGTTTGCAATGATTAAAATCATTCATAACAGCTCAGCCTTCGTCCATGAGCCATTAGAAGGGCCTAAGATGGTTTCTCCCAAGCAGGTGAATGTGACAAGTGGGGAGTTCATGCCTGAGCCAAACCTTTCTGAGGCATTTTTGTTATTTTCAATACCCAGTGAGGACAATTACACATATTCAGTGAATTATGCAAATAGCCCTTTGCTGAAAAATGTCCAATTCCTGGAGGCAATGGAGGGGGGTGAAATGAACTTTGGGAGAACTAATCATCTGCGAACTGTGGCATAAAGGACCCGGGTGCCGGATCACAAACCTTTTCAAAGGTAGCCAACTTGCGTGGCCTCTGTCCCTGTATCCACTGAGATCTCCTGGTCCTATTCCAAAGGTATGGAGACCTGAGATTCAATTTATGGAACAGGAAGAAATGGGCTTGTGTGTTGTTCAGTTTTAAATCTAGAAGAAAAAAACATAGGACTAGATTATCTGGAAAGCAAGAAGATGTATCTGAAGGCAGATCTGCCTTTCCTTCTTTTCTCAAGACTCAGTGAGAAGATGATAAGGTTACAGTAGATACAAAGAATTCTTTTCTAGACCTGAATTAGAGAAAAGGCCACCTACCGGAGGGGCTTTAGTCAGTGTTAGCTCCTGGATCCTGTCAGAGTTTTCACAAGACTCAGAAAATATCGTGAAGTTGAGCTCCAAAGTTCTCCCAAGCCATCCACGTCTTTGAGCAGAAACTCTGGATTTTGCTGCAGTGATTCTAGAAGTTCACAGCATCTTGGGAGCGCCTGGAAAGTGGTGATCATCATGGAGTCTCTGCACAGAACTTGTTTCTAAAAGGATGACCCTGGGTCGCTGTGTATTTCAATGGCGGTGTTGCCGTGGGAGCCACAGACAGTGGGGGGCCGGGCCTGACTTCTTTCTCCACAGAATGTCTGTGGGGCTCTGGGCTAGTAGGTTTAGGAGTGCTAGGCGCGGGCCACCCAGCTATTCCAAGGTGTGCCAGTTAGAGTGCCCTTAGAAATCTGATCTGATTTTGCACTTAAAAGAGAAGCATAAATGTATCCTGTATCAGCCTGGTGTGGCCATGAAGGAAACCTTGAGGAAAACAACTTTCTCACTCCCTCTAGGTGGCCTCTCAGTGTTAATGGGGTATTGACACAGAGCTTCCTCGGTCTCTTTTGTTGCTGTACATTAAAATATCCCTTTTATCACGAAGCCCAGTGCCCCTGGGTATAGGCTTGGGATCTGGATTGAGGGATCAGCACAGAGAACTTACTGTGAATCTTCCTCTTCCCAGATAAGTCTTTTGGCCCACTAGCTTTCTTCATGTATTGACAGCAACCCAAAATCAAATAGTGTCTATCCATCACCCATCTATTAATCTATCAGTTATCTATTTATCTACTTACTCCTATCATCTATCTATCTCCTCTATGTGTCTGTCCTCTTAGATCTCTTTGTCCTTCTAATGCTTTTCTAGGAATAACTGAAGGAACAAATTAATTTAAGTATATCTTATAAATACAACTCAGAAAATACTAGCAGAATTCTCTTTTTATGTAAGAATTTTAGATTGAGTTCTCAAATATTTGTTAGTTTATTTATCTAAATTAAGAATAAGGAGATTTCTTTCAAAAAAAAGATTTTTTCCTTTTCCCTCAATTTAATATTACTGATTTTATAATTTTCTTTAACAGTATTTTCTAAACAGTATCTGCAGTTGTGAAGATTATATAATTTACTATGCATTGCAATGCTTTCAGTTTTCTGAGAATATTTTCATGAGAATGCAGTTATTATAAAATCATGTGGTATAAAATAGAATCTCTTCATGCTAAAATTGTATTAATAATTAATTGGAAGAGAAGTATTTCATCATGATAAATGAGACTGTATGGAAGGAATGATGCCATTTTATGGCAGAAATAATATAGTAACATGCTGTTAAATACAAGACATCATATTAAATTTTATAGTTAAAGTACAAAGACATCAAAATATATTAAAATTTGAAATGATTCCTTTCCTAAAATTCTAGCAGTAGAGATGATAATCAGTTTTGCTAATACAATTATTAACATGAGAGGAAAATGAAAAAAATGTTTACTGGAAACTTAAAAACAATATTTTAGAGACAAAGCTAATTACTGATAAAGAAATATGCAACAGACGGGGTAGAGCCATGTTTCTATTGGCAAACTGTGATAAGAACATTGCTTTAATCAAAAGTAGGTCTGTGGTCAGCAAGAACACAATTCCAACAGCAATGTAGCTAAGCTGCTACCTTGAGTAACCACACTCAATTGAAGCACGATGGCTAAATGAACAGCCACTATTAACCTTCAGAGTAGAGAAGCTAGTGAGAGCATAAAATAGTCACTGAAGACAGCCCAGAAAGAGTTGATTTCATAGATTTACAGTGTGTATATTTCATCTTTGTGATCCTTTAGTACAGGTAGTTTTTAAGAACCATAAACCTTTACCCTAAATACCGCATTTACCAGTTAACTACTAAGTAACTCCTAGAGAACAATTACAAGACGTATGTAAAACTTAAAGGTGAAGAACAATGCTCTGAAGAAAATACGAAGTCACGAAGACCTGTGCTCTGAGGAAAATTGCAGTACTGTAGCCTGCCACGAAGACAGGCTTTCATTTCTCCTTCCACATCCCTTTCCTTCTGTCCTCAGATTAAACCACTTTTCAGAACTTGAGTTTACTTTTTGGTTTTCTACTTGTGTTGGTGTCTTTAAATTATATTTAATTTTAAAGCTTGGTCACTTTATAAAATGTAAACCTGCTTTTGCTTGGGTGTTTTGAGTATGTGTGTTTTCTTTTCATTTCATTTCTTTTCTTTTTTTTTTTTTTTTTTTTTAATTTGAGACAGGGTCTTGTTTGTAGTTCAGGTTGGTCCTAAACTTTCTATGTAGATCAAGCTAGCCACAAACTTGTGGCAATCTTCCTGCCTCTGCCTCCCAAGGGCTGGGATCATAGGCAAGAGCCGCCACGCCTGGCTCTGAGGCTTTCTTTAACACTCCTGCTCTCTCCTCTTTTTCTTCTTACAGGTAGAAGCTCACACCATAATCCGAGGTTTTTGCCAATGAGACTTGCTTCTTTTTTCTTTAGAGGTATTAACATACCTGAGCCTGCCTTGTAAATGCCACATGGACCTCCCGCATTTCTGGCTATCTCAGTAGTCTAGTTTAAGTCTAGAAGTCTCAAACTAATGTACAAGTGTAAACTTTTTCCTATGTTTTCATTATTTTATACTCATATTTTATATATTTGCCAAATCAGCCATATAAATGTATATTTTGTCTTTAATTTCTAGGCTATTTTAAATTATTAATAACTATTATAAATCTGCATAAGTGTTTATTATAATGACATGTAATAACTTTCTGAAAATTTCCTTTTATCTTGGTTATTTACAACTTTTGAATCTGGCTATGCTTTGGTTATTTCTTGATGTTATATTTGATATGAAAAATCATATATTTTTAATTCAGTTAGTAGGTACTGGTGAAGCACCAGGTTCCAGACACTATTTACTGTTTTAGAATTCACTAGTGAAAGTTCGGTAGCACAAAAAAAAACCTCACTGCAGACTGTTCTCACTTTGCATGCATGGAGCAATGAAAAATAGTAAAAAATGTATGTTTTTAGTGAGCTGCAATTTAAAACATTAAAAAGCTATTCAGAGGTCTGAGATAAGGAGATGTAAGGTTCAAGGCCAAGTGACAATTTAGAGAGAACTTACATCAGAACAAATAAATTAAAAAGGCTTGCTATGTACCACAGCACTTCCTGAGTCTAATCCCCAGTAGAAAAGAGGCCATTAATGATTAGAATGTTTCTTATTTATTTACAAAATCTAATCAAGGGTAGTCTGAAGAGTGCTAAAGTGAAAGGACTATATTATTAATTTTAAATGCTGAGTTCAACTATAGTTGTTTAGAACTTATTTACTTGTCATATTGTCTTATATCCAAAATAATGCATAATTCTTTAAACTTTGATGAGAGGCTAGATCCTTTGTAAAGTGTTCTCAGCACAACACACATGTGCACAGGTGGATTATCTCTTTTATGGCTGAATATTATTCCATTATGTATATGTGTAACATTTTGTGTGTGTGTGTGTGTGTCTTTGTGCTACTGGGATTGAACTCAGTGCCTTCACTCAGAGCTACGTCCCCTCAATCCTTTTATTTTTAAATTTTGAGATGGGGTACTTTAAGTCACTCTTTTCTAAGTTGGGGCTCAAATTTGTCTCAGTGTCCCAGAGCCCCCAGGATTACAGGTCTGTGGCACATGCCACACCGCCTCTACTGTTCCCATATTGGTGATATTTAACCCCTTATTCCCATACCCTCAGCTAGTGTGTCCTAATTGCCTCAGCATTTGATCCTGACCCCTTACTCCCATCATTCTCCTCGCAGTCTTACGGAGTTACGTGCCTGCCTTCTGTCAGTCTCTATGGTTCATTGAGGTTACAAGCCTATGGGTTGGTTCCACCCCCAGCCAGCTGGGGCTCCCACTATCCACACCTTTAACTCCGGTATCATATACTTAATACACGCTCACACACCCCATCCAGTCACTTTCAAAACTCCCCACCCCTGACTGCATGAGGGTTTGAGAGGATATCTAGATGTAAGCCATGGCTCTCTTAGGGACGACATACTAATGTGTTGAAACTGGAAGCTACAGTTGTAAGGTCTAGAAATCACTGGCAAGTGGGCACGGTGGCACAAGCCTGAAATCCCCAGGACTCTGGAGGCTGAGAAGGATTACAAGTTTGGGACCGTCCTGGGCAATTTCGTGAGACCCTGTCTCAAAAATCAAAGTAAAAGAAAACAAAAATAAAAACAAGGGCTGAGAATGAAGCACGTGGCAGAGCACTTGTCTAGCTTGTGGCAGGGGTTAATCCCTGATACTGAAAAAAAAAAAAGTCGGTGCCACACAAACACTTTAAAGCATGGCAGGGGCTCGTGCCTCCATGAGGGTGAGGAGAGCGGTGGTACAGCCCCAGGCAGAACCCCAGGAAGGGAGGATACACTGACGGAGTGAGGAGGAGAGTCCAGAGACTGCTTGCTGTCTTCCCAATTTCAATGGCTAAATATAAAGTCTCTTAATAAACAGTAATGTCAGTAATTACTTAGGAACAAGTATTGCCACTTAGGAATGATATTGTCCTTTATGGTGCCCTTATTTTTGTAAATAGATAATTTAAAAACTCAAAATTTTTATTTTCATTTCAATATTTTAATCACTTTAAGTTCTTCTTGGTTATGTGGATGATGTGATAGACACACGTTGTTGTATTTGAGGCTTTGCTTTATTGGCAAGACACATGGGACAGAATTTCAGTTACCAGTAAAGTACATGACAAAGGAACCGTACAATTTTCAAGACACAAAATATTGGGACAGTTATTGACTCAGATCAGTATCATTTGAAATATTTTATCTTCTATCAATCTCTAAGCATTTTTTATGTTGGGGAAGCAGATAATGGTGGTAGGTCACAATTAGGGAGATAATAAGAAAAATTACAACAATGGCTAAATCAGTGGTTGGCTTCTTATCTAAAATTTTATTTCTCAAAAATATGCACTTGGTGATAACTTATTGAGTTAATTTTTTTCATATTACTGTATTCAAAATCACCATTTACGTATGTTCTTATAATTATAAGAATGAATTTTTAAATTTGATTTTAAAGTTCTTGTTTCTATTACTAGAATATTAATATGACAGCCTGCTCATATGAATGTTTAATAAATTTGATATGATATCAGTGACAAGCAACACGTCAAATATTATTAAGACAGTTACAGAACAGCGAGTCATCTATTTTAAAGAAAATAAATTTAAAGTAAGCAATCCAGTGAGGTGATATCTTCCATTAGCATCTAATTTCCTTGGAAAATCTGCTCTTGGATTTTGCTATTTAATGACATATCTTACTAGAGAAACCTTGATCATGCACATCAGATGACCAGATGGAATAAAAGCAAATGTCTGAAGAGACCTCAGAAAAATGAAAACACAGCTTTTGTTATAGCTAAATTCTAGGCCATATGTGAACCCTCTTGTTATGCTTGCATAGCTGGTATTCTTAGAGAAAAAAGAACTTCAGGAAGATCTCAACACTTCAAGTAAAACAAACTAATATCTTATTCAGAATTCTGTGCTGCAGCTAACTGCCTGACTTCAAGCTAAATCCTACAACATGAGATGCCAAATTATAGTGCCGTACCCTGGGTGTGCCACAAACAGAGGGCTCAGCTGCAGCCGTGGATGCTTAGTGTCAGTTTAAGCCATCAGATTGTATCTGGCTCTTTTCTTCTCTCCTGTACTATTTTCAAATGTCATATTATACTGCATCACTTTGATAGCAGCCACCTCTAGTTCCTTTATCTTTATTCTGCCTTTTGTCTCTCCTTTGCAATTTCTACACATTGTTTTTATAACCTAATTCCATACCTTATTTGTTACTTAAATTGCATCCAATTCTTTTGCATCTGCCATCAGGAAATCTTCCATCTCCTTTCTTTTCAACCTTCTCAGCAGGCATCTAAATTCCCTTTATAGAAATTCTTTATAAAATAAATTTATTTTGTGTCTTTCTCCTCCTCTACCACTATCCTCTGTATTTTAGGCTTCTCTTTTAGCAAAATGAAGACAAACAAAACTCCAAATTGTCAAGACAAATGGAAAGAAATCAAAGCATCAACAATTCCAGTTCTATTCTTTCTAAGAATGTGGGAAATTTTTATAGTTCCTTGTCAGGTGGCACCGTGTGCTACGTCTATCCAATAAGACAAAAGGAAACAAGCCAAACAATTTAATTACCAGTAAGGGAACTTCTCAGTCCAAAGCTCCTCATAGAATCTTCCAGGCAAGCGGCTGTGTTTCATAATGATTGGAAATTTTAAAAACCACTCCTAGACCAACCTCTAGGTCTTCAAGAGTTTGCTTAATATTTTTTTTCCCAACAGGTTAAGCGTTTCTGTTCTAATACTTAGACTTTGTAACCATTTTAATTTTACTTTAGTGTATAGGAAGAGATATGGGTCTAGGTTCAACTTTTAGTACATGGATAGCCAGTTTTCCCAGCACTGTTTGGTAAGGAGGCTATTTTTCCCCCAGCAAGGGATTTAGCTCATTTGTCAAAAACAACATAACTTATTGTGTCTGGAGTTGTTTCTGTAACTTCTATACTGTTACATTGATCCGCAAGGTGTTTTTTTTTTTTCTTTTCTGCTAGTGCAAATAAATGAATAAATTTCTCAGATAAGACTCATTAATGACTAATAAATATATAGGAAAAATGTTCAACACCACTGGCCATTTGAAAAATGAAAATTAAAACAACACTAAGTTTTTATCTCACTCCAGAAACAATTGCCACTATCAAGAAATCAACCAATAACAAATGCTAGTGAGGATGTAGAAAGAAAGGAACACTTGTTTATTGCTGGGAGTAGTGTAAAATGATACAACCACTATGGAAATCAGTATACAGGTCCTAAAAGACAAAAAATAGAAGTTCCATTTGAACCAGTTATTCACATTATAAATATTTCCCAAAAGAGTTAAAGATATTGACACAAGAGAGCAAGGCCTGGTTCCCCACGTAAAACATGAGCTTGTGTTCTCTAAAATTGAAGAATGAATTTAGGAATGACCGACGGAGGTCTGAGTAGGAAGATTTTATTGAGAGAAAGCTTCTGCCTAAGAGAGAC